>CM030370.1:6754961-6882461 GCA_003604175.2 Clonorchis sinensis
CCACATTTCTGCTTCCGCCACTCTGAATTGGGCACGGAAAACAGCACTCTCTTCCGAAACGATGACTTCTCAATCGGTTCCAAACTTTTTTTCTAATTGATTGAAAACAATTGAATATCACCCTATTCAACTGTGATCCATCGACTGCTCAAAGGTGCTGATCTAAGTGTGTCCAGCCTGCGCTGTTGGAGTAATGATCTGACACTCGCCTCGCGTGTCAGACTACCGCGATTCAAACCCACCGAGGATATGCACTGTTGATGAGCTCTAATAAGAGCTCCCCCCTGGTGTGGAAACACGAGAATAATTTCAGCAGGGCAGGAGCAATACTGTTCAAATTACAGTGATTTGAGCTTGAATCCCTAGACTACTTTACGTTCGCACAGTTACGGAACCCTTAGAATTTCATGTGTAGACAGATAACATTTTTGGCAGAATTCTTTCTTGTAAAGGACCTTCGTTGTATCGGATTCACACTACTCATAAGGTCAGCGAAAACTCTCCGGCAAGACGCTAACGATTTCGTCCTAATTGGAGCTCATCAGATATGTGCAGCTGCAGGGTTTCCATCGGCATTGAACAGCAAACTGTACGCGATTCGTTTTAACGTAATACACACAAGTGAATCCCAGCCGAATCCCCTGTGTATGGTGTTGTTCAACCGAATCTGCAGTTGCACAAACATCACCTGACTTTTCGGTTATTTCTTCTACTATGACCTGCTGTCCTAGACATTTTCACCTTTTATTCATTGATGTTTATTTTTGTCGTTGGCAATTAATTACTCCCTCATTTATTGCCTATCCCTTAACCTTTCAGTTTCACCTTAGAGGCCATTCAAGTTGGTGGGAATTTTCCTTTCATCGATCTCATGCAGACGCTGCCGTCCAAGTAGAACTCCAGACACTCGACAAGCTAATACGCCAGACAGAAGAAGTCACCACTGGAGAAACCGGTTGACATGTGACCACCTGTCTTCAACTATCGGCTGATATATCAATCAGAATGCGATCCCGGTTAACATATAAAATCAAGGTCAAGGCTTTCATAAGTGTCCAATGGGCTGTCTCAGTTCAATTTCAAATCATCCAAGACCTGTCAAACCTGTCACAATTGATTGGTGCAAAACCACGGATAGGGCTGGCACTAAGCAAACTGTACGCGAAAAAGGTTCAATCAGAGAAACTTTCAGACAGGAAACTTTGTGAGCTTTGTTGCAAGTAAACCTGATTTCCGTTTTACAAAAACTGTCTGCTTAAATCTGAACAACAGCACACGGACAGAGAAAAAGAGAACAACAACATAACTGAGACTAATCGCGCGTGCGGTGGGAAGCCATCCGAATAAGTAAGGCTGGGTCGACTGACAGGTTCCGCTTTTAACGAAAACACACGCAAATCGGCGTGGTCAGGCTCCGCACAAGACAAAGTGGTTCATTCTGTGTGTTTTGAAAACAGGTACTATATTACTGATCGATAGTATGGGTGTTTTTGTTCACTCTGGTACAAGATATTTACGACGGCTACCTCATTATGCAGGTGTTAAACATCGACTGGTTGCCGACCGAACAGACTGTGCATCTGCCGACTATTGATTGCTTGTTCTACCGTATTTTCCAACTTTGTGTGCATACAAACATAAAGATTCGTTGGTCAAGGTCACATCCCATAATAACTTTATGGTTCGCTAACGGAAAACACTACTCATGAGGCTGCTGAGAGCTCTTCGACGGCCATGTTCGCCCTTCTTGGGGTCAGTCGGGTGGGCACAGCTCCTGAGGTTCTGTATTCTGTCTGCATCCGAATTGGGTGCAAATCGCGAAATACATTAATGATAATGGCACCTACCGATGGTCACCGTGACTTCCATTCTCCCATAGCTAGTGAATCATTGAGTATAACTCAGAATACACGTGATCACTGAGTGCTAGCAAACGAACTTGTGATCTGTTTGTCCTGATGACAGTCACAGTAGAAACGAATTGCTTCAATGAATTATCCTCGGATTTCTGTCCTTAGTGATTGAAAAGCGTCCGCCTATCATTCCGACGTTGTCAGGGTCAAAACACACTTTGGAGCCACTGTGCCCCCCAAGTAGATGTATTGATCGCCCGGGCCCAATGGGTACAGAGTTAGATAAACCTATCTCTCAAGGTAGATCAAGGGTGTCATCTTCGTTTCATGTATTAATTTGTGAAAAAACGTTGGCACAGATTATCAGTCAGAGATTCACTTTAAAGGTGCCCGACGAAGTGTGATATGCTCTTAGAGCGTCCAGTGACACAGAAGCCTGAAATCAGCATGCTTCTCTGGAAAACTCGGTCACCTCAGTCAACCACAGTACGCACCCAAATGTATCTAATGGCCTCTGAAATATTGAGACTTACAGTAGGTTTTGAACAAAGAGAACGGAGTGAACGACAAACGAATCGAGATGATTTGCCGGAGGCGGATACACCTCCGTACACAGTGATTGAAAATGTCAATATGGGTGATGATTTAATCGCAGCACAAGCTTCATTGGACGACTAATCGCGAAGGGCCACATATGGGCAACCTCAGACCTAACAGCGAGCTGAACTCAACAAAAAGTAATGTTTCCTTGTTTGTCTCCTCAGTTCTTCCACAACAATACATCTGACCACTGGGCCGAGATGGCTCAAGTGGTTAAAGCGCGAATTTATTGAACGAAAGGTCCGTGGTTCGAACCCGACCTCTGCCTATCGACTTCCCTTGGCTAGGCTTGGGCAAGCTGGCAGTATCTCAGCCCTCGTGCTTCCTTCGGGTAGCATGGCAGCTAGGCACCGGAAGGGTGTTACCGCTGAACGAGAGACAAGTTACTGATCCAAGTTAAGGCGGCTTTCCTCGTATAGCGTTCAGTTCGTGCGGAATGGGAGTCCTAGTGACATGGTGTATATCTACGCCCGAGTCGTACTACTTGGAAGTTCAAACCATTCCGTGATCAATAAACACGACCCAAGATGAGAACTGCACAACTATCATAGCTGTGGCCTTGATTGGAAAGCTGTAGTTGCAAGTAAACTAAAGGCACAGATTTTCTGCTCGGTCCTTTACAAAAGATAATTGAACAAATGGGTCCACCAGAAAAGGTTACAAGATGGGCTAAGTGGGCTGAAATGCTAACCTATCTTTCAAGCTGTTTTTTATGTTACGATGTGCAAACGGGTACTCAAACTCTGTGTGGTCAAACAATGCGTGGACGTGTTTTGTACCTCCTAAATTATGGACAAAGTTACGGTGTAAGTCTTTCAGGAGATAAGAAACTTAAAAAGAGAAATTTCGAAGAAACAATGTCATGAATGCGCGTTGGAGGGTCAAAAAGGTACAAGTGCTTCGCTCAGTGAGGACTTTACTGAAAAGCGAATCACCTGTGCCAAGGCAGTCTTTGAAGGCACCGCAGTGTACAGAATATTCGTAGGTCAGGCTGTGACGATGGACGTTGGTTGGCAATTGGTTGCAAACGTTTGATCGCCAGCCAAGGTGACATCCTCAGTGGGTTGTGAATGAAAGTACGTTGTGGTCTTGAGACTGATGTCATACTGGCATTCATTTTTTCATATATATTATTTTGTATGATATTTCATATCCTATATTGTATTACGTTGTAATAAACTATATTACACTTCATTAGATTACATGTTATATTATATTACCATCATAGTATACTATACTATACTATATTATATTATAGAGGTAATACAACACTCATTGGTTTGCTGAAAATTCTTCCACAGCTCACTGCCGGTTTCTCCCTTCTTGGGGCTCATCAGGTAGGAGCGGTCTTCGAGTTTCCGTCAACCCTATGTTCTGCTTGAACCCAAACTGCACGAAATTAGCGAAATACACTCAGTTGCAAACATCATAAACGAGAGATTCAACTGGGTTCCAGGTGAGTCTCCCTCAGAAACCAAATTTGTTTGCAAGTGGGTTTATTTCGCTATACTATATTATATTATATTATATTAATTATATTATGTTATATTATATTACGTGAATTATATTATAATTGTATTATATTATATTATATTATATCATATTATATTATACATTTCACATCCACATCACTCTCGTTCAAACAACCGTCCTACTGTTGTGGCGTAATTAATTTTCGTGACTACACACCGAAATGGGGAGCAAGAGTAAATGTGGGTTTTCGTCATCTCCTCAACTACTCCGGCAATTCGCACCATACTGTTAGAATGGAAATGAACGAGATGAGTTGATTTCACAATCCGCGAATAAAGTTCCTCCAACCAACCACTTCATTCGACTGAGATCATTTTACACCGAACATTTGAGATTTGGCCGGAAATTAATGCCTTTTGAGCAACCACCCTCAGTGTCAGGACAAAGACCAATCCAGAAGCCTTTGAGGTGCACTGCCCTTTCAGAAAAGACCAGGGAGCAAAATCTATGTTTTTGGTTTTGCTACTTTAAAGTGACAATTAGGTAGCTAGGTTAAACCCACAACACACACGTTTATTTGCAATATGACCGCGGTTTTCAATTATAGCTTCAAGCTAAATGAACTTTCCAGGGTAGAATGGTCCTCAAAGAATAAACGCTTCTAAGATGGTGACTGCAAAAGTGATTATTGCAAGATAGCTCAAGTGATTAGAGCGCCAATCTACTGACCGTAAGGTCCGTGGTCCGAACCCGACCTCTGCCTCTCGACTTCCCCTGTCTAGGCTTGGGCAACCTGGCAGTATCCCAGCCCTCGTGCTTCCTTCGGGCGGCATGGAAGTTGGGCGCCGAAAGGGTGTGTTACAGCTGAACAGTTTTTTTTCAGTTTTTTATTGCAAAAACAGTTAAATTCGACTTTCAACTATGCAACACGTTCGACCCAGTCAAGGGGAAATTTATTGATTTTTATTCGTTTAGTGTTTCTAAAACCTCCGGCTAGTTATCCCCTTGTACACAGTGTATAACACTTTCACCTCCCCACTTTTTACAAACAAAACACAAAAAACAGAAGAAACAAGATTCCCGAAAAAATCCTAAACAATATTGCATATTTTCTTGACAAAACACACTACTCGTAAGTTGCTGAAAACCCCTCGACTGTGATTAACTTGTTTCTCCGGTTCAAACCAAACTGTTTCACAAACAAGTGTATTTCACGAGCAATACAAATTGCTATGCAGTAAATAACGAAAAAGAGAGACCATCTGAGTAGATGTCATTCTCTGAGGTCACTCATCCGCCCAAGGGAAAAACTGTCCTCCCTAAAATTCCATTCGTTCATTTGACAGTCAAATGCTGGGAATTCATGGAAGTTATAAATCCGTACTTTGAGTAGTTTATATCCTACTGGTGAGGATTCACCTAATTACAATTTGCGGTTACTCTGCCGTCCGATTTCCAGCTATTTCCAAATGGTTGGCCACATGTCACAACTCATTTCCCAGTTGAAATGAGACGTACTCAGTGCTTACAGAACGCACCAATGAAAGACGGGAATAGTGTAGTTGTTTAGAAGAGCATCGTATCCTATCAAGTGATGATCTAACTGTCCATCAGTAGATGGTTTTGGACAGTTCAGCGAGGCAATACGAGAACCATGTGAATAACGTTCACTATCAGGTATATCCTTAATGGACAGAATGCAGAGCAAGAATAGTTGCGGTGGGATCGAGCACAAGTTCGAGCCCAAGGAGAGAGTACCTGCCAAAATGTCACTTCCGAATATAGTCTGGTTGACTTCTGACTGGTGACTGACTAAGAGTTGATAATCATGCAGCTGTGGAGCCCTTTCGATGCCACCCGAAGGAAGCACGAGGGAAGGGATACTGCCAGGTTGTCGAAACCGAAACGCCGGGGATGGACTGGAACTACTGATCTTCCAGTCAGCAAGTTCGCGCCTCAACCTGTGAGTTATCTCGAGATAAACTGACTAACGTTTACTGGACAATAAATATGATCTGTACAGGTCATGAAAAACCAAGATCACAGTGGTAATGTACTCGCTGTGGTGTGACATTTTATTGTTACCGAGAAACACACATTAGTACTTGTTCCAGCGGCTGGTAGATGCCCTCCCCCCCAACTAAGATAAGCTAGACTGTGTCCCCTGGGTGGACGACCTGCGCTGCGTGAAGCGTTCATAGATTATGTATCGGGAAAACCTAATTTATGGCCCCAAAAACAGGTCAACTCAAGAAGCAATCAATATCAGTTAGGCACCAGTGAGTACATCCTTCAGATTTCAGGTCCCTCAATAATTTTATTCTGATTATTAACTCAGGAGATATTTGGGTTGAAAACTAAGAACAGCACCCTAGTAAAAATACGATGATACAATTTCCGGCATAGGTAACCCTTTATAGCTATGGGCATCCACGTAAATTTCGTGACGGCATTAAATGACCCATTCATTACATTTACGTCAAATTAATCAATATTTCATACCATTACTAACTCAAGATTGCTCGAGATCACTCAACGGTTAGGGTGTAAATTTACTGACCGGGAGATCCGTGGTTCGAACCCCACCCCGGTATCTCGACTGCTCTTGTTTAAGCTTGGAAGTGATTCCCTCAGATGGTTTGGCAGATGGGCACCGAAGATGTGTTGCAGTTGAACGAGTACCATAAAAAATGTGACACTAACTTCCTACAGGTGTTCGGTCGAGTTGGATATAACAAACGGACCAAAAGCTCTCATGATGTACAGTTACTAATAAATATCGTTCAGCTGTAGCACCCTTTCAATGCCTAGCTGCCATGCCACCCGAGGGAAGCACGAAGGCTGGGATACACCCAGGCTACCCAGGCCTAGACAGCGGAAGTCGAAATGCAGAGATCGGTTTCGAACCACGGACCTTCCGGTCGGTAAATTCGCGCTCTAATCACTTGAGCCATCTTGCCCCACCGTTAGAGGTAAAATTCCAAGTTGATCGGATTTACGTTTAACGAAATGCAGCCTGGTTTGTGCACTACAATCATTCGGCTTTACAAGTATGCTACTCCTGTAAATGGGAAAACCTCTTAAAGGTGATGCCTCCTTCCAAAGGGGAGACCTTGGAAACGGTGATTCCCTCATCCGTGGAAAGTCTCACCGACTGAGATTCACTAGCAGGGTAGGCTACCTCAACAGAATTTACCTAAGCAGACTTCAAATCGATAATAGGAGCTAATATACGCACACAAAACAATTTCGTGGAATACATTACAGCTTTCCGGATAATGGAGTTGTAATCTGGGATTACACGGCTTGATATAGGTTGAATTTGTCTGTTTCTGGTTGTGTCGATCGTATACATTACCATATTAAAAATATTTGGGCTTGAGAAGATGCCTATGAGGTTTCTCTGGGACTTGCAAGCAGCTGAGATGAATCTCACTTACACTGTTGGTTTAAAACACCTGAACTTTTATCAACTCACGTGTGTGGAAATGTGAAAAGGTTGATGGTGTTTGGACCCCTCACTAAACCAAGCAAAGAGTGTGGTATGCATTGGAGTTGATTCACCCTGTGGAGCATTTAACACAGCACCTTGTCAGTCTAATTTGAAGGTCATGCTAGCGCAGTATCAAGTCACAACAGATGACCTTCCACTGTCCCATAGATTGGATAAAAAACGTAGAAGAACTGCAAATCTTATAAGTAATCTTTGAGAAAAAATTCCAAGGTAGAACTCACGAAGAAGGTCTTGCGATTTACTTCTTCCGCACGGAGGCAGGGATAAATACATAACGAGGGAATCTGAAATGGTGACCGAACCATATATTTGAGGAAAATGGTTCGTTTTTTTGGTTGGTTGGTTGGTTGACTGATTGGTTGGTTGGTTGGTTAATTGGTTGGTTGGTTGGTTAGTTGTATCACATTGTTGAGATTGGCCCCAAAGGCATTCGGGAATAAGAAAAGGTGAGAAATTGACAGGAAGCTGTTTCTTCGGAAAAGCGGGCCAAGTTCGTATCCAACTGATAGATTGGTCGATTAGAATGGTCACTTTTTTGGTTCAATTCTCCAGGCCAACTGACTTAGCAGTTGTAAATCATCAATGCAGTCCATGTGGTCGTAGAATAATTCCAAGACTTCCGAAGATATTGACTGTAGAGTTTGTGGAATGAACTGAAGTTCCCCGGTTGCCGTCAGTTCTCTGGGTGGACAGTGCATGCGCTTGGCAAATGGGTGCAATTCCTCATATCCTGAAATGGCCATGTTCCACACGTGGAGGGTTCTAGCAATGAGACGCATCTTTTCGAAATTAATCAGTCTGACCTTACTCGGTTGCTGCTGCGCGTAAATTGTACTATTCCCGTCTTCGGCAAATCGTAAGTCTTTTAAAAGTATGGCCAAGAAGGGCAAACAATTCTGTATGTTCTCCGCGATCCAATTTCGCGCCGCTCTGTGATTTCGCGCCGGATCGATAAGAGGCAGCAACCGATTTTGATATAATCGCTTCCATCGTACCGGGAGTCGGTCCCACGTTTGAGTGAGACGTGAAATCGGTGCACTCTGCAACGCCATCACTATGGCGAAACAGGTATGCTGGTCGTGAAAAGGTGAGGAAATGAGACGATCGGCCAGCTTGATCAATCGCTTCAAAAACTGCACACGTTTATTCAGCACCGGTGTTGTGACCAGCTGCGTGATGGTCCACGCATGAATCAGGCTAAACTGAGCGACCAGCAGACGGATGTGTGGCGTCGCGCAGCCAGATTTCTCACTGCCCATCGTATAGTTCAACAGTTCACTAGCAGTTATACACATGGCTAATTGGATATGTGAAAAGGTGAAGACGGAGGCGATTTCGTCAACACTCAACTCCTCAAGTGCACTGAAATGCTGCGAGACAGAAATCGATTTCTTCATCTTTGGTGAAGAAAGGCTACTTTCCTTCCGTTGTATCTCGGTCATAGAACGTCCAGGATCGGTCTGATCCAAGAAGCTCATGGCAACATTCAGTTGAATTGGAAGCGGTACCAGCTTCGCTCGGTCCTGTCTAGGCACGAAAAACAAACAACTGTTCGGAGAAAGACTGAACAGAATACCGCGTTCACCGTCCGTGTATGTGATTCGTTCGCCTGTCGAACGTACCTCGACAAATTCGTAATCGTTTATCTCAGCGCCCGACGGTAGTTCGGATGAGAGACGGGATTTTATCCGTTGAACAGTTGTATCCACAGGAAGAGTGAGGATGACCTTTCGGTGGTCCTCGCCCAAATAAACCAGAAAGGTGATTGTATGGGTTCTGGGGGTGAAAGGCAATGAGTGCGGTTCAATTCTGAGACGATTTAAATGATATGGTGTATAGTACATTGAGCGCTGAACATGATGCGTATAATGAGACAGCTGTTGGAGAGCACAAGGCAACGATGTGACTATCTGTTTGCCACGGGTAAACAAAGCCCGCGTTCCAGATAGAACACCACATTTTTGACTTGGTTTCTTTCGTGAATTATTCTTTTTCAAACTGTCATGCTCGGTAGTCGAGCGGGCATCATGATGCGTAGGATTCCAGATTTGATCGCATTCTTTCAGCAGTACTTCGACTGCCTTCTTTTCTAGATCACAGTTTGTCCTACAAGAAATCAGCTGTTTGATATCAGAAAGGAATTTTCTAAGACCGTCCAAGGAAGCGAACGCCAGTAGTCCAATACACATACACCATAAATAAAGTAGTATCAAGACACGTCTACTAAAACAATCCTGGTAGACTTCAGGATTTTCATTCTGTGTAGACGTTAGTTGGTCAGCTTTTCCGGCCCCGTTGGAACGATCCTGACCGAGGTAAGCGAACAGCAAATTGAATACATCCGAGTTGGTGGTGAACATTGTCAAGGTCAGGATAAACTCCTCAACGACAATATCGATCTCCACCTGTGGAAATGGACACAGTCGATAGAGCTTCTCAAGCCGAGACACCAAGTTAGGCAGCTGGTCATCGTAGATGGAAAGCCGAGCGTCCAGTATGTGCCGCAGGATTTTATCGATTGTCCCAGCTATAATTAACTGATTGTTGGCACGTGTAAGCCTCTTGTTTTCAGGTTCCGTTGTAGCAGTTTGTTCAAAACCGTGTACAGAACTCGCAGACTCTCGACAGGTGAACTTCACACATTCTAGGACTAAAACATCCGAGTCTCCCTCACGCAGGCGCACAATATTTGCCTCAACATCAACCAGCACGCGGTCGTAGTCGGTTTTATCCACCCGTAGGAAATGACAGTTGTTTTCTGCCAAAACGATACTAGCAGCCCGTGGGTCTCCGGTCACAAGTGCAAGTTTACCAAAGTCATCACCGTCGTACAAACGGCATACATACCCTTGACTTTTGATGTGAACCCAGACACTTCCCTTGTAGATTATATACCAGCAAACTCCAGGATCTCCTTGACGAAACACAAGTTTATTAGACAGCGGATGAACTTCATACTTGATGCATTTACTCAACTCATTCCTTACAGAGTTTGGAAAGTTTGCCAAGGCAGGAACCATCAGGAGCTCTTGACTGACAAATTCAACCTCCACTCCTGTGCGCTGATTGGGAGATTTCGCCAGAATACGTCTGAGAAGAGCGGCAGAGGCTAGACAATAGAGGCGTTCGATTAACAGTTGAAACCGGTCCTCTGCTGTAACTGCGTCATCCGCATCGGTACTGAGGGTATGTGATCTCGAAAACATGCTTTTCCTTCCAAGAAAATCTGCTGGCTTCTCTTGTTTGCGCAATGTGTTCGTTGATACAGCTTCCAGATCTTCTTCTAAACTAAGGCTGACATCCAACGGGCAAGTACATCGATACATTTCCTGTGGAGAATCCATGAATTCAGGAACATCTGCTACTTTTCGAGTACCCATTACATCGAATGGCTGTATAGCAGACTCTTCCAATAAGGCTTGCCACACCCCAGAGGCTAACATCCGATCCTTCTTGCCACTAAGTCTGATAAGGTCCGTAATGAGTTGTTCACCTGATGAATATTTTCCACTTTCTGGAGAGTACTGCGACTGGACCTTGTCCCACAATGAAACACAAACTCTCACAATCCATGAAGGTGGAATTTCGCTCGGAGTGAACTTGGGTTTCGAAAGCTCCCCACTTTGGATTTCCAAGTCTATTGGTTCGCTGCTACAAGTATCCTCCACCCTCGTAGGTGTCTGCTCTGCTAAAAGTAGGCCGTTGAATGCTGCGCTCTGTTTTCTATTGTCACGTGTAAGTTTGTTGTAAACTGCAGCGGACTTTGATAAATTGATGGCAAATGATGTACTCATGGTATTGCAGGAATTCCTGCTTGTTCGAAACCGATGTATTTGATACTACAGTTCGCTTTGTTGTAGTGCGGAGTGTGGTACGATGACCACCAATCGCTGGTCGCCAACCGCGTGATACACAGCTGACATACACGTTACATCGGCTTCTGATTGGGTAAATGCTGGCTGCAACCTGTTCTGACCCGCTCGGTGATTGGCTGATTCTGAAGCAGGGCAGCTTTTGATGTCATTGAGTAATTCCAGTGCATAATGTCCCAGTGGCGAGTGAAGCTTACACTACCTTGGTCTGAGGGCAGTTTGAAATGTTCCCAAAGACCAGGTGTGAGACAAACGCAGTACGGCTAAAAAAACAGAAAAAGAAGACTGGAACAAAACTAAGACGATCCGGGTGCGGATGTTCCAGGCAGTGGTTAGAGGTCTAAAATTTGGCAGCTACATGATTTAACTCCCAAATGCGTACAAACAGAGAACTCCATCCTCGCTTCGAGAAAATACTCTTCGACGATCGCAAAGTGCGTCCTCATTGTGACGTTTCCTGGCGAGTGGGTGACAAATCAGCTCCATGGTACTTCTCTCTCTCGCGAAAGAATACACAAACGATTTTATTTTAATGCTGTCCAAATGTGTAGGCACCTTGTTCTTGGTCGTTCTTCTCAGAGATTTCTCCTCTCTTTCGCTGTTTACTAAGGCTTTATTCCCTAATGGTTGTGTGACAGTTAAGCACCAGCATGCATCAAAACAAGACCAGTGACAGTCAAAGGACTGTCACTGGTGTGGCAGTTTGGTGAGTGAACTGTGGTTGCGAGATAGACTCCATAAGCTACTAGTCTCCCAACAGATCCGGGTCAATAACATAGCGCAAGTGCATCAGAGTGCTCCAGAGTCTTGTTCTCGGGAGAGGGTTGCTTCAAAAGCAGCTCTTGGATTGAACTTTCTCTCTGTGAAGGACATTTTCAAGGAGAAAACACTAATAACCTTCATAACAAGCGGTACCACCTTTTTGGATTGGTCGAAGAAGATTAACTCTGAAAAATTACTGGCACGAACTAAGGTTTTTTTATGTTGAAGTGATTTCTTGTTAACCAAAGGAACGTGCGACCGATCCTGCCGAATAGGACGAAGTATGTGAGAAATGACTTTGAATGGCCATCTGCTATCCACCCGTAAATATTACAAATTCCCATGGGATGTGAGATTGCGGGTTGAGATACGGTTTGAAAGTCTCATTTAACACGCGACGGCAGAATGACTGCGATCACTATTTTCAGATTGAATACTGAACAAAAAATCAATCAATTGCAGGAATAGTTCAGAATCTCGGTGTGTCGACCTAATCAGAGGCTAGCGGACAGAAATTACTCAGGAGCTTTGACTTGTGACAGTACGACTGTATAACAAGCCTTGGTTCAGTCGCGGAAAACATCCATCCAAGAAATGCACGTACGGTCTATTTGTTAAGTGAAAAACTATTATACATTCTCGGGGGAAGAAATGTTTTGAATGAACAAACTTCTTTGGAACCATTGCTTTTGGGTGCCCATTGAACCTGTCTCAACGCTTTTCCCAAGAGGCACTCCGAAAAGTCCTTTGACCGTTGTGTACTTTAGAGTTAATGCATCGCGTCACTCGGTAGTAACTAGTACATATTACATACATTTGGGTATTTTGGGTCCAAAATTCAAAAGGGCGAAGATTATTTTATTCATGATGCTCGCATAAAACTCATCAGTTGATGGTTATTCCAAAATGAAAGTCTGCTATTCTACCTGACGATGTTAAGTCGGTCGTCAAATCACGTGGTCCTCTGTTGTCCATAGTCAAATATCACCCGTCTCGTAGAGTGATCCCCATTTTTAAAGGAGATCCTGTTCAGGCATTTCATAGCCCGTGATGAACACAAAAGTCCCTGTGTAAACGTGGAACCGAAACAGTTGGTTGTCCAAAAAACGGATGGACAAAAACCTTCCCTACTTCACTGTCTCGCAAACGTTTACTATGCGACATTATTTTTATATTTATATATATATTATATATTATCATATTATATTACTTTCCAATAAACCACTGGAGTAAGGAAACATGATGATGGGTGGTCTGCTGTTTGGAAACAGTTCCATGAAAAAGAAATAGTGTTGAATATTTGAGAAGGAATTAAAATCATTATTGGCTAATATCGAAAAAGGACGGTGACTCTGACTGACATATCAGTTAGTGTGGTATATTATATCTTATATGTTCATCCGAACAGATTGGCAGGACAACTCGTGTTTTTTTTGACGTTAATCGATTTTTCGTAGTTTTTCTTTAGTGTCTGACGTGTCCAATTGAGAATCCCGCCCAGAATTTACGATATCTCCCCACGTCAAAGCGATTGAGTGACGGTTGTCCCCGTTGTCATTTCAGAGTGTCCTTAAATAAACAGCGTTTGAAACTGTATAGAGTACTCTATCGGAACACAATCCGGTTGAGATTAGGGCAACAGTTTGACTGGTTCAGCCTTGTCGTACAACGAAAGAGAATAAAATTCTTGCTTTCGATAAATACACTCATTTGTAAATCAATTTGGATTTTGCGAGAGACTCAGCTGGAACCCAGATGAATCTGTCGTTTGTGATATTTCCAGGCTTGCTTGCGAGAATCTAACTTGACCTCAAGATAATTTCCCCATTCATTTGCTTCCTCGTATACGGTCCGTGTCTCCGCTGATCTCCATCTGTTATGCGCCACCCCTCGGTACACGCCATTCGACCTGTCACGAAGGCCGCCCCGTTCGGCACTAATATGTGGGCATGTGTGTATGCGCGTGTACCACTTTCCTATGTCTATTTGTTCCACGTCTGCTGAGCCTGTCCTGACCTCCGTGTGATCGCACTGTCAGTCAGAATCACGAGAATGACCTCGAAAAGGGCTATCGCAACCCACACTGCGCAGTCAACATACCGCTCGGTGTTGGCTGGTCTGCGGGCCACTGTGTCGGTCAGTGACAGACTTGTGTACGCCACGAACGTGGACAGTCGAGGTCTGTTGTGTAATTTTGCCCACTTTTATGTGAAAAGTACTGTAGTGATGTAAAGTTCCAGTCCGAAACCTTAACAGGGTTACTGAATTTTCTTTTCCGAATATCCCCTCCTGTCTGCTTGTTGCAATGGAGAAGCATCAGAACTTCACATTTAATAGGACAGTGATTGCTCGCGAAATACACTCGGATGAGATGGCTCAGTGGTTAGAGCGCGAATTTACTGACCGGAGGGTCCACAGGTCAAACCCGACCCCTATATCGACTTCCCCTGTCTAGGCTGGAGCAACCTGGCAGTATCTCAGCCCTCGTGCTTCTTTTGGGTGGCGGGGCAGCTAGGCACCGAAAGGGTGATACAGCTGAATGGTTATTTTACACTCGGTTCGGTCACATCGGGAGAACTAACTTGATCCAAGCTGAATCCCTCCTCTAAAATATTCGTCAACCGAATGTGCCACTGCACAAAACTGTCTCATGTTTCATTTGGTAAGATATTTGAGATATCGCAGTATAATTTCTTCAGCGGCCAGCTATCCGTTTTAGTCTGCTTAGGGCTCATCAGGTAGGCGCTGACCCCGCGGATCCGTTCCGCTAACCTCATGTTCTATTTGAACCGAAATTGTACGAAATTCGCGAACTACACTCACTCGCACTCACCTGGAATTCAGCTCCGGGGTGATCGTTTAAGCTTGTCACACTCATTTTTTCACTGTTATTCCCATCAATCGATCAGCGATGATTGTCAGCTGATTTCAGATTGCAGTTGTTACCAGCTGAGCAAAACGCATCCTGTGACGCAACAGAAATCGGAAGCCGATCAGTCAGACCAGAAACAAAAGGCCCCCCCCCGGACAGAAACTTATCAACGCACTAATCAAATTCAAGTAATACGGACCACAAAGTAACAGAACTCGAAACGAACCAATGGGATTCTGGGCAAGATGCGATCCCGTCAACCAATCAGAGCATTAGGTATCCGCCAGTTTTCGATAACTATGACAACCCAAGCAGATAAGGTGCATCAACCCATTCAACTGATCGCTGTTGAAGTGACCCCGGGCTGATGATGAAACTCGCAGGCTAATTACCAAAGTGGACAAACAATTCAATGAACATTAGATCAACCACCAGTGAACACACCTGAGCTACAAATATTCCACTACATTCCCGCATTTTGAGCTTTTTCTACCTGTAGTCTGCGAAAAACATATGCAAGCGTTAAAAGGCCATTTATTATGAGACAGACGTAATGGAAATAACTTGAATATACTTCAGGTATAACATCATTTGAAAAAGGAATCTGAATCGGGTGGGAGAAAACAAGAAGAAAAACAAAGTGAGACGATTTCCTCTGGATTCAATCCTCAAATAAAATCGATAAGCGGACACAAACAATTCGGTTGGTGTGCGGTAATACGAGACTAGGTGTTGAGTCACGCGTAGGTTTACTGATCCCGAATATCAAAACGAAGAATTGGGTTCGAAAGTCTACGATACTGTTCACACAAGTGAATAGTATACACGAACCTCAAGTGTCCACGTTTGTGGCGTCAGCGAATACACCAGTCTGTCACTGACCGGCACAGTGCAGTGTCAAGGCCCGCACACCAAACGACGGCAAGCGGCATATCGACTTAGCAGTGTGGGTTGAGATAATCCCTTCCGAGGTCATTCTCGTGACTCTGGTTGACGGTGGAATCCCACGGAGTTCACGACAGAACAAGTCAGGGCAGCCTCAGCAGACGCGGCACGAACACGCATGAGTAACTGGGTCAGCTGCGCACATTCGCATGCACGTACATGCCGATGTTGGACCGGTAGGTCTTTGTGGCAAAGTACAGTGGCCAGTACAGATGAGTAAAACATGGGCGGGGTGATCCAATGAATGGGGCATTAACATAATGTTAAGTCAGATTCAATACTCGGTTACTTGTTTCCCAGGCCACCCAGGTTGAGGAAGATTGACGTGTTTTGAGAGTTATCTTAGCTATAACCCTGTAGGTGGCGCTTTTGGGTGTCGCTTCAAGAGCCGAATGGCAATCATTTCGGAGAACTGAAGTCCAAACTTGTAGAAAAGCCTGCTTGGTAGATTCCCTCATGAATCGACGCACAGAGACGCAACAAACTTAACGATGATGTACAGTTTGTGCGAAGTCAGAAAGCTGGATCGTTTGAATGTGTGTAGCATAAAAAACGATTTCTGGGGTCAGCTAAACGTAGGAAAGTCTTGAAGCCCATAATTTTCGTGAGATTTTGAAGTAGTAGCTGAGTAGTCCATGTTTGTCAACTTCTACCGAAGTCCGATGTGCAGGTAAAATGTATTCGACGTTTCAAGTAGGAGATTCATAAAAACTGGCCCCGAATGCGTCAGCATAAACTCGAAGCAAATCAGAACTCAACAGAGGTGAAATTTATCCCATGACAGTGTTGGTTTCGGTGAACCAGTTGATGAGTAGTATAGATGGAGGTCAAAACGCTCTGATTCAAATTTTGTCCCAGTGAATCGGTGCGCAACCAGGCACATCGCTTCCACAGACAGACGTCCACCGGCTATTTGATGCCCCATTTTTTTTATCACTACTCAAGCAAATGCTGTTGAATCGCATCAAGTTGGGGGATGCTTGGTCCCTCAACAGGTGATAAAAAACACTGTAAAGACCTTTGGTTTTGCGAGAGACTCACCTGGAACCCAGCTGAATCTCTCGTTCATGATGTCTCTAAGCAACTGAAGTTGCTGAACCAGGTCGCCTTATGTTTGAATTGGTACGATAGTCGAGACATCACAATACATGTACGGAAGTAATACACTACTCATAAGGTTGCTGAAACTGTTCGACAGCCCACGACCGGTTTCGCCCTTCTTGGGGCTCATCAGGTAGGTGCAGTCCCCGAGTTTCCGTCAACCTTGAGTTTCACTTGAATCCGAAGTGCACGAAATTAGCGAAATGCACTCATTCGATGCAATCACCATTTGCGACTTCTTTTTTAAGATAATGAAATATAATGAACAAGTGAAGAGCTCGCCACAAACTGATTATTGCGTTCATGGTGGCGCGCCCATCTACCAGTAATCCGGTAGGCAAATTCTCCGGTTGCTGTGGAATGAAAATAGCTTCGGATCATCAATACTGTGAAGCGGAATTTGGCCACCAGAGCATGATTGCTATATGCGCAAGAAAAACGCTTTACTTCCGGTGTTTTCCAGATAACCTGAAAAACAACAAAGACGAAGAACCGTGTCACGATCTTGATCGTTTCACACTGGGCTGTCACGCAAAGTCGAGTAAACACCCTGTGAACGATTTTCACATGGCGAATACTGGCTAAATTTACCACTTTCAGGAAGAAAAACACGGAGTGCATCATCTGTCTAATACGCACATCAGAACCGTGAACTTCGTTCCTTCACATAAGTGGTGTTGACTACGATATGTGCTCCACGCGCTTTACCATTAGCTCATGTGACTTTACGACAGGGACCACGTGATCACACCGTGAAGGCGTCGCAGTAAACGGCCTAAATTGAGTCACGCCGTATCGATTCGAAGTGGAAAGTTAAATGTTTACGAAGCCTTGAGTTTACATGCGAAGGCAGCAAGGGAGTTGACAACCGATTTTGACGACCGCGTGCGACAGGTGGACAGACAAATATGCCGATCATTTCAGGAAATCCAACAGAATCAAGCAACCACCCAACAAGGACAGATGAAGAGTTCGAAACCTATTCAGAGTCCTTCTTAGACAACCGTTACCTTCTTCCTGTCGCAACCACTTTTCCGATTCTGTGGACTCCTTTCCTGGAAATCTGTCCATGACATCCAGAATTGTAGTCCTCCAAGCCCCTGATTTGATGGCCTGCGCTGTTTCACTCCTGCCAGAATTCAGTCAGCCAGAATTCGGTCTAAGAATCCTGCTACACACCGGTTAATAGTCGAACACTATACGATCAGCAGTGTGAGTAACACTCATTCTTCAGTCATGCAGTTTGCGTCATTTCTATCCGGTGTTGAATTTCACCGGCATGGAAACAAAATTACGCAGAACTTGAAGTTCGCCGGCTAGGACCTTCGCGGTACACTTCTTGAATGCTGGAACGTGCTTGGAAGCGGCGAAGCCCTAAGCAATAGGGTATCACGTAGTTGAACACCCAAGAGATTGCGTACCCAAGAATCGTTCGTTTGTTACGGGGCTAGGTAAGGATTCAACAGGGCATGTTGGCCAATATGGAACAGTAAGCAAGTGGTACCATAAATCGAGAGGATGTTATGGCTGACGGAAAGATGTCTGAGTCCGTGTCCGATTAAATATAAGGTTCGCATGCATTGGTCAAGGAATCAAGTCTGCATCGAGATACTGAAAGAAACCTTATGTTCTACTTGAACCCAACTTGGCCTGGAAACATCACAAACGAGAGATTCATCTGGGTTCCAGATGAGTCTCTCGCAAAACCAAATTGATTTGCAAATGAGTGTATTTATCAAAATCTTTCATAAACATGTTTGCCAAAACCGCGGATATTGGAGATCCCATTGCTAGAGCTTGTTCTTGAGTGTAAAACACCGAGTCAAAAACGAAATGGGTGAGATTCAGGCATGCTACCGTAAGCTGACACATTTGTGTATAACCACACATCCTGTGTACGCTTACCGTTCTTCCGTGTGAGAGTGTGGGCTGAACAGTTTTACAGTGGAGGCTGCGCAGTGTTTTTCTGCCCACGTTTTGTGGGTGGTACCAAAACTATTTCCAGTCGAGTGGAAAATACTGCGATGTAAATACAACAGAATGGATATTCACTTGCTAAGCAGATTTGACAGTGTGAAACTTGTCACCCTAAGCTGAAGTTCAGTAAAACATGGTCGCAAGTACATGTGGTTCCCCTCTGCCCCTTCCTCAAAAACCGGGTTCCGTCCGCGGCGCCAGGGATCACTCGACCCACGTCACTTACAACAATAGAGGCAGCAACAGGGTCGATCACGCCAGGAGTTTGGGAAGCAACGAAGAGGAATTATGGCGAATTTGCCGGTAACTTTTCAACAGTAGGATGGGATTTTAAAAAAAAACACTTCAAAATATTTGCAGACCAACGTCGAGCGCCCGGACTCATTTGTGTTCGATTTGAAGGAAGACAAAAGAGCAGTTTTACCAATCTGTGAAAGACTTGTGGTGAACAAGAGTCCACCACTTTCCAAGTCTGACCTTCCGAGACGACGCTTTGAAACTCTTACATCTGCTTCTGAGACGGTGGACGGCTCGGCTTACCTGCAAGGCGGCGGAGCGAGAGAACCCAGACCGACCCGGACGAGATCTATGTGTATAAACAAGTGATAAATGCTGAAATGGCGTGCCTTCAGTGAGAAAAATAACATGGTAATCAATATTGGTCAAGGTCATCTGCTGACTTCCGAAATTCTGGCAGCCGGAAGATGTCAACGAAGATGAATACACACCACCGAGAAGTATGCTCACCACTAGAGAGACGGCTGGCCAAAATCCAGCCTAGCATAACTACACCAAAGCAACAGACGTATCAACCTCTGCCATTTTGCATAGGTGGTGTCCGGAGGCCAGCCGTCCCTAATGACCAAACATCACGTCATTTGGACGGATGTCTCACGTGCAGGCTACGGACCAAACGAAGGCATTCCCTGATTGGTCAGAATGCCAGCCAATCTGGATCGAGCATCTCTAGATCGACGCTTCTCGCCCCCTCACGAAAATTCTTGCGTGACCATGTGGAACATTCTGGCAATGCCCCATAAATACGGTTGTAATAATGTTCCTTTGTCTCTGAAGCTACCGTACCTTTTGATATACCAAAGTGGACGAAGCAGGAAGCCGAGGACCGATACGGAGTTGCATGACCGTTCAGCAAGTCACAATAGGTGCACTTCGCTTTGTGCAACAGGACGAAAACAATCAAAAGTCTACAAAAAGTTCTGCGGTCAGCTAGATATCCAGATATTGGTAATTCGGAGTAATCCTTTGCACACCTACGATAGCATTAACCAGGGAGAAGGACTTCCGGCACCATCTATTTCCACACCAAAAAAACTTGAAATGAACCATTTTTCCGACTCAGCGAGGTTTTTCCTAATATCTGGCATGGCTCAACGTGTCTATCAATTAAGTGCGCGTGTGTGTAATGATAATACAAAAAATAAAGGTAACCATTCACCCTTTCGGTACCTAGCTGCCATGCCACCCAAAGGAAGCACGAGGGCTGAGATACTGCCAGGTTGCCCAAGCCTAGACAAGAAAAGTCGAGAAGCAGAGGTCGGGTTCGAACCACGAACCTTTCGGTTAGTAAATTCGCGCTCTAACCACTGAGCCTCTCGCCCTGTGTGTACTGAGCATGTCACTGACGCTATACCGCTTAATTTAGCTCGTGCTTGGTTACTTGACGTCTGTCACTCAGACGGAGTTGCTTCGGACTTGCTGGTTGCGAGACGATTGGATTACAGGACACTCCGACAAACTGAACAGCTAAGCGTTCCCTCATTGTTGTATAGAACTCCCCACCTATTTCCCGCTCTCTATGCACTTGAGTCCGACTCCGCTTTCGTAACTGACTGTCTTCGGGTTTTATACTATAGCAGAATGTGAACGGCGTTCACCAGGTGCACAATGCTCGCGCTTCTGGTCCATTCATTCTATCCCAAGCCCGTTGTGTTGGACGACCCGCGAGGGCTTATTTCCGCGACCTTTAAGAGTGGAGGATCAATAAAAAAACCCAGAAATTACTCTATCCTCACAAGCTTTGAGGCGTTTTTTGGGTACATGCACAGACATAAAGGCAGTCAACGCGCAATTATTTTTCTACTTGGTGAAAGGATAAGTCACTACTTCGATAAATACATTCATTTGAAAATCAATTTGGTTTTCACGGGAGACTCAAGTGAATCTCTCGTTCATGATGTTCTTCAACTGCATGTGCTGCACACAGGCCGCCTCATGTTTCAGTTGTTACGATATTCGAGATATCGCGGTATATTTTCATAAAGGAAACTGCTCACAAGGTTGCTGAAAACGGTTCGGCAGCCCACGACCGGCTTCGCTCTTCTTGGGGTTCATCAGGTAGGCGTAGTCCCCGAGTTTCCGTCAACCTTATGTTCTACTTGAATCCAAATTGGACTGATTTCGACAAATACATTCATTTGCAAATCAATTTGGCTTTCACTTCGTGGGCTGCCGAAAAGTCGAAACGTCCGGCCACCATTGTCTTCAGTCGATAACTTCGGTTCCCCAAAGTCTATGCCTTCGTCCACATCTTTCCAGTTTCCAATAATCCCAGTGCACTGTGAGTATCTCTCTCTCGCTCTCTGAGCATCTCTTCTGCGACCATCTACCGCAAACTTGACTCTCACTTGGTCAGCTTTGGATAAGGAAGCAAATGGCCTTCAAGGAAGAGTGGCTCGCCAAAACAAGAATTAATTCCACACCTTACAATACACAATAATAATCGTACCACACTTTCGGTGCACAGCTGCCATGCCACCCGAAGGACACACGAGGGCCCCGAGATACTGCCAGCCTGTCCAAGCTCAAACAGGAGCAATCGAGATGCCGAAGTTGGGTTTGAGCTCACTTCGATGCCTCGCTTGGAGTCCTTTTTTCGTGACATTTGGAGAGCTATAAAGAGGCTATATAGTGATAAGTTTAACTTATGTATTAAATGGATTGATCTAGACAAGCCGACTGATGGGATCAACAGTCTGCCAGTTCCATCAGTATTTTAATATTCCTGTAAGAGAGACGTACCACTCAAGCGAAGCTTTAAAAAGTTCATACGAGTTTGGAAAATATGTCCCCTAAACTTTAAACGGATTTCACTGTCCCGAACTCGTGTTAATTCCGGTATTCAAGTGGCATGCGGAGATCTCTACTGAGGTTACTGGCGAAAAACAATCTGATTGGTGACGGATAACCTCGACGCGCTGTACAGTGACCCTTGAATACCGACACACCCTTGCTGCCCATCTGTGCCGTCAGAGTTGTGCGAAACGACAATTGTATTGCGGGTTGAAGATATCTATCGTCTGGCACTCATCACTAGACACAAGCGTATAAATCTTTAAATCGGGTACGATGGTACCGCATAGTTGCACAAATAACTTCGTCGGTCCGGTTCTGAAGTCGTGAACTTTTTTTACGATAAACACAGAGGCCAATGTTTGATGTTGCTACTTACACCCAGTTCACCGGACTTCCTCAACACTACCAAATAGAGTAGGCGTTTTTTGTGTGGCTTCGTTCATTTTCGCTGTGTACATATGTGACCTACCGGTGTAAGTAAGCTGATGGAATTCTGGCTGGTTGTAACTACCTTATTTCAAAAGGTCGCACGGTATCAGAAATCGATATTAAAGATGCCTTGATGTAGTCCAGAGGAGGTTCCGTTTATCCTTCACTGAAAATACTAGGAACAAAGTGGTATCTTGTTCCCGCTTGTTTTTGAAAATATCCACGACAGTGTATGCATGACAGGGATTATGGACGAACTGGTTCACATCTTTAAGGCAAAGTCGCTTCCAGTGACCGCTTTACGACCCGCGGCCTAAAGACTGGTGGAAGAAAAACAGCGTGCTCAAATTGAGCTTGGTTACAGACTTTAAGTTCAAAGGAGAATAGTATAATCAACTATGAGAGTTGTCAACAGGTAGCCCAGTTTCAGAATTTCTCGAAGAAACTGCAATTCGAAGCTCGAGTGGATTACACTCCCGACCGTAAATCCCAAAATGTAAGCCCGGAACATGAATAATTCCTTTATCCTCGTCAACAATTGTGAACTTTACAAGAAAAGCGAACTGATGAACAACGTTTCTGACGCCATACACTTCACACGAAAAATAAGACGATAAGAATCCTCCATTCTTGAGCGTTCTCATTACTAGATTTCCAGGAGGACACCGACTAACCCAAGTCTGCAGAAAGACGATAAATGCAGACCATATTTTCAGTTCGCATAACGATCATCCGAAATGCCACTAATAAGGTTTAACCTGGGCACTTTCAGAGGGATTGAGACTCACTACAACGCCGCGGAATCCATGATTCGAGAAGTGTCTACCCACAGTTTTTCAAACAAACGGATACTCAAGGAACCTCATCAGACGAAACATCAAAAAGCCAAACATGACCAACAGAACAACACTATCACACTACATATCCGACTTCCATATATTAGCAATATTTCTGAAATGCCTCAGAATCATCACACCGGTGGAATGCAAAGATGGTCTACATGTTGCAGAGAGCACTATCTAAGCTAAGCAAAAAATGGAAACAATGATGAATTTCAATGTTGGACAAGATTCTCTTAAGGGGTTGTAATGAAAAAAAAAACAAGAAGAAGGCTTTCTGTCAGGTAATTTCCACTCCATCTCCGTGTACGAGTACCCGGAAGGCCACCAGTGCGACTGGAACAGGATGTTGCTGCTGACTCAAGCAAGACATGAATTCACGAAGGCATGAGTCACTATCTAGGAGTCCATTGACAAACATCCAAAAACGTTACTGAGGGAACCCACTACTCATAAGATTGCAGAAAACTCTTCGATAGCCCACCAACGGTTTTGCACTTTTTGGGGCTCAGCAGGCATGTACTCTAAACGCAAACGAGGTGACAATGTCAGTGCGGGATGGAGTAGGTAAATTTCTCCCACTCAATCCACTCAAGCCCGAACAGACGACATCAACTTGATTGGTGATGAAACATTTGCAATCAAACTGCCAAGCTCGGCGAACAGAGTAACAGCCAAGCAGCGCACCCTACAGTCCGCAACAACATTCGGATTTGTCCAACCGAGGCGACTCATGCTTTCCGAATCCTAATGACCAGATGACGTGAGTCGTAGGTGGGAGACGAGATGATTCTGAGACCACACTGGTTTCAGTAAACAAGCGGCCTGCATCCGCTATTTTTCATTTTTAATTCAGTTTTTGGGAGACTTGATTGGATTTTACACACATCAAAATTGACGAGCGCACAAATTCCCCTTGTGTGCTACCGCGAATACCGAAAACCATATTCTTTGTCTCGAGAGAAGATAACTATTATGAAGGTTTCACTTTCTGCTAGATGGTGAGGATATCGGGAGACCGCCTCGAACGTCTACGCGGAAGTTTCAAATGAACCGGAAGCGAACGAATAGCAGAGATGAAGTTGATTGGTCCTTTAAAGTGTTCCCGTGATTTGAGAACCCCGATAGACCACTCATTTTGGAACACAACACATTTTGTTCAAAATCACCATCATGGGATGCCAAAAGGTCAATTATTCCATTAGCCAAACAAGTGGTGTTGAGTGCCAGCGCATGTTCAGCAGACAATTCGTACAATCCTGTCACGTGATGTTTGTGTGAGTTGTTTTTATCCGGTCTAATAGAGGTTGGAGGCTGCGAAACCTATTCATTTTCCTCATTCCTTTAAAACTACTCGGCATCTTATGGTCCTACTAGCCGTCGATTAGGTCACCACATTCCCCCAGATTTGTCATAAACGATACTTCAGTAGAGGGTGTAAAAATCATACACTCTAAGGTTAGCTAATTGTCCCCCGGCAGTTTAATCCAACCACGTGTTTCACGCAGTCGTTCATCGTGGTCAAGTGGCTTACTGGTCCACGAAGAATAGCCTTCGTGGGTTGTGACTGATGCGAATGCAGGGCATCCCACGACAGCTCTTTGAGTGTGTGTATCCTGCACCGGTCATTGGTTTGAGGTGGGATTCTTGTTCTAACCAGCTTGTAGCGGCTTAGACGTAGATTATCGCACCGGTCAGCACTTTCACATCGCATGCTTTCATTTCGTTGCTCTTGCAAGATGATGTCTATTCTAAACTGGCACCATTTTTTTACGTCATGACTCAATTCAAAATTGTCCAAGTTAACAGCTAGACGTTGTCTAACTCTTGGTTTCTTCCAGCATAATAAAACTCTTCGTTGACTTGTCTCTTCGTTTAAATGAGCACGAAACTCCTATTTCTTTCCAGGGCAGTCGAACGGCAGGTCATGCTCATTTCTGATCACATTTTCCCCGTCTAGAGCATTATCTTGCGACTGGTTTACAGGTAGCTTAAACCACATAATTTTTCAATATGTTTTATGTCCACATATTAACCTAGGCTTGTTCTTTTTAGTTATTCTGTTCGGCTAACATTTTCGAGTCGCATGATGCCTTGCTTGACACGCCACTGTTTAGTTGTAAGCGGTTGAGAATGCTGGCGAATAGTACTCGACTCGAGTTCCACCTTTGTTTGACCGAACAAACCGGACAGAACAACTGTTAAGTCGAGAATAACAGGCCAGGGTGCGTTATGTGAACGGCTGGGTTGCGTTATTACACTGTGTAGTTGAACACAGAACGTCGTTTGGGCGAGCACAAGCTCAACAAATCAATAATTTCAGTTGCCTAACAAACACGTCTGAGTCACGCCACTCAAAGGGCGCGAGTTTGTGAGTTTCACTCAGCCGGAAAGTTGTGAAACGCTACGCCTAAAAAATTGATGCGAGTTCCATTAGACAGAACATACTTAACGAGTGCATGCATTGTTCCAGCGACAGCCGGTTTTCGTATCATGCTTGATCCACAACAGAAAACACTTGTAACTGACGGCACGCAACCGTCTTTCTTTTCGAGAGGACTTAAGTATTAGAAAGTTTTTCCGAGTAGGTCGATTCTGGTCGATTCACTGAGGCATGAAAACTTTCATGAGAAATGCATATATTGCGTGGGAACATTGGGCTGCCATAATCAAACGCGCGTGGGCGTTACTAATGACGCAGGTTTTTCAAAAGGGGACCAGTCAAAAATTTCAAAAAAATAATCCGTTGCCTTGTATTGCTTGCAGGCACTATACGTACACCAAATTTATTGTCGTAGTAAACTACATGAGTTAGGCCATCATCCTCTCTGGAGTGAGAATTTGGAGTTTTGGCTGCAAGGGCATTTTGTGTTTAAAACGATCAGTAAGATCGTCTTATCAATGTAGAAAGTTTGGGGATAGAGTTAATCGGTCCGACGAAAATTCATTCCCGATTGATATTTCTTTTTGTAAGTGAAGACTTAACCATTCGGCCACCAGCGGTCGATCAGCAGTGTGATTAATCCGAGCTTTGACAAGATTCAACACCATCCTCCACTCACGTGGTCAAGTATTGACAGGATCCTCGAGTGACAACTTCTCAGATGAAAGTTTTACTCTTTGCTTTGATTCTTCTTCCTTCTGAGCTATCAATTATTTCTCGAAAAAATCAGTAGTTTGCACTGCACGTTCAACCTACCTTGAATCAGAAGAGGTGAACGAGCTGTGGAATAACCCCTCAGCTGAAAGAAGCTACTGGTACATAGCTGCCATCCCGGCCGAAAGAAGCAGCAGGGCTGAGACTGTTCAAACTTAGGCAGGAGCAGTCGAAGCGCCGGGGTAGGGTTCGAATCACAAACCTTCTGGTTAGTGAATTCGCATGGTAACCACTGAGCTTTCTCGGGTTATCTCGTATTCGTTAAAGTACCCAGTGCTTCATCCACACTGACTGCCTTGTATCGCTTGTCAACAGTCCCTCTTAAGTATGTTGCTATCGTCTGTGGTAATTTAAGAAATGTCACCTTAGCTTGCTCTAAAATGTGGAAATTATTTTTGCCCAAACGCTAAATCGAGGTGGCGGGAAACGGAAGATCATAGGCGGACCAATGAATTCACGAAAACGCTGACTCCAAATTAGCCAATCACGTTACGAGATAAAAAATAAACTCCAAATGATATATAAGCGCACGCAGACAAAGTGGTAGTACCCATCGAACTTTGCATTGATGATGTCTCCTCGTATAGTGACAAAACTTTTGCCAGTCACCTGCCAGATAAACAGCCACCTGATCAACAGCCAGTAGAAAGGCGGAGTAATTCCTCTTTTTAAGGGTTGAAGCTGAATAAGGCCCACTACTCGACTTATACACTCGTCTGCAAACCAGTTCGATTTTGACGGAAGACTCACCTGGAACCCAGTGTATTACGCATCTACAAGGTTCCTTATCCTTTCGAGGCGTTCGTCAAGCAGGGTTTTTTTTAGTAACTAACCGGTGGGTGGTTATTGCTACCACTCAGGGGAGTATCGCTGCTAGTTCAACCCCACAATGCTAGTGACATGAAATGAATACTCGTTCTCCTAGTTTTCACTAACGTTAAACCAACAGACTACCGTCGGTTAGACCCACCTCCTTCAGACATGTTTCCAACCGAGAATCGACAGCTCAGAGCGACAGATTTCACCTACCTTCAGTCCCTGGTTTATTCTCTATTTGGCTGTCCTCATTTAATGTCCTCAATCAGTTGATCTACACTCACCTTTTGTCCTTCCTATTACGGTTATCACTCACCTGAACGCCAACTATTGTATTGTTCTTATCGATCGCCTAATGACACCGATGGATGTGAAATTTTGTCCTTATAAAAGTTTCACCTGTTGGGAATTCCCCAGACCCAGCCCAATTATGGATGCCGGATTATTGGTGATTTGAAAAGCCAAGCTGGCCACGAGGCGGGATGTTTTTCTACCATCAGCTGATTTTCCCGCTCGTATCCGGGACTGCGTTGGCAACAAACCACATGGATTGGATCTCTTCCTCACCACCAAACTCACTAGTTTTTCTGGCTTTTTCCCGACTTCCATCCTATACCCTTAGATTATAATAAACTCTAAATACACTGTTCTTTTCGATTTCTTGCCGCGTTTTCTGGTGACACTGTCTTGCCGACCGGTTTCTACTCACATCCCCGAGAATGTTTTCTGTTGAATGACGAATCATCGTCGTCGATGGCGCGTTCCTGTTTATTCTTCATTTTCCAAAGTCGGTAACAATCCTACTCCTTAGTAGCGTAATATGCCTGTCAACGGATCATTGTCCGTTGTCTTGGTGACACAATCGTAATTCTGTTATTGGAATTACAGAGGTTGCAGGATGAAGGGAAAATTCATGTGTACGAAAGCTGATCAACTGTCGAATTCACCCACCAAAAGCAGTTTTCCTGGCGTCTAGTCAAAGCCATTGACCGTTGCTTGTGTCGTCTCGAAGACTTTTTTTCCGGTAGAAAACACTGCCGTCTTTGTAGATCACTTGGCCAAGGCCTCCAGGTCCTTTCATTCGTGCATGCTTAGCATTCTTTAGGGTACATTAAAAAATATCCGACCTTTCGAGGCGGGGTGTACGCTTATCGCTCCCTCCGACCGATTTGTGCGCACCTTAAAGGGTTTTCACGATACGGCACATCAGCAAAGGGTATCTCAAGGGTTTATTTTCTCATCTACCTTTTTTGTGCCATGAATAAGGGTTCTTACCGATGTTAAGTTTACTTACGATAATACTGTCCGTCCGATCGTCTTCTGTCCCAACGAGCCCTTCGTTCTTCTTCAGATTTCGCCTTCAGACGATCAGCACTATGAGCGATGATATCCCCATGTTATATCTGCTGATTCGCCAATCTGTTGTATCTCCTGCTGACCCCGCTACAGTGCCAAGTGCCGGAGAAAAAAGACTCACAGAGGGGAACACAACAGCTATATTCCGAACAAGTGAGTGCGAGAGCGTGAGTGCGTGCGAGTGCGAAAGAACAACGGCCTCAAGCTATTGAGTGGAGGGACACTGTCTGAACTCGGTCCAAAGCCGACGCACACGGCCTGGCTTTTGCACGAGGCTGTGACGCGCTGCATATTGCGGGGGCGTTGTCTGACCTTGATCAATGCTGACTCGCGCTGTCTGGGTTTAGGACTAGGCTGTCACGCGCTGCATATTGAGGGGACGTTGTCTGTCTGCTCAGCATCTAGCGGAGCTGAGAGTCTCAGTGGATTTCGGGCATTCAGTGGTTGCTTTCAGGACTCTGACCTCCCTGATACCCCAGCATTCGTACTTGGTGTCTTGTAATCGCTGCTTTGTTCAGCTCTGCCAATTCCTTCGTATTTCCCTCGTAACTCCAAATCCTTCGACAGATATCCTGTTTTTTTTAATTCCTTTCTGCTGTAGTTCCACTTCGTTCAGTCAGCAAACTGACGAATGAAGCTGCGTCGAATATAGCTGTACTCCATTTCCGTGCCTGCGACTGTTTCAAAAATCTCAGATTCCCTCTAAACGGAGGCTTGTTTTGAAGTCTTGGATAAAATACCGGCAACTGTCTCCTGATTTAGTATAGCACACGAAAATATTCATATCCCACCTTGACGTGCCTCCGCGTATCCTACGGTTACTGTCATGACAGTTCCGGACAACCTACATCATCTGTAAACTCTCAAGGGATCCACTCAGCTTACTTTCTCCAGTTACCACTGCAACGTCATCGATCTCCGTTTTCTGACCGATCTCTTCGTATTCCCCCCCCCCGCGAACCCTGGAATTCCCTACCACCCAATGCAACGTCCGCCTTCTTCCACATTCTCCACAGTAAAGGTATCATATTCTTCGGTAAGACAATTTGACTGGCGTTTCGTTAGCATTAAGACGATGTATATGACCTTGGGACTACCAGTCCTCTGTAAACCGTGTATAGCGCGGCAAACAACTTAAACCAAGGCATACTGCAGCCCATTCACTCAGAAGCACCTTCAACAGTTGACTTTCCCCTCTCTAGAGTGAATTGTTTTAGTTTTGGAGGCAGGGACAGCACTGAAGCATTATCAGGATACGGATGAAGCGGTCAGTCTTAGAGTGCCCATGTGGAGTCCGATCTCAGGTCGCTATATCACGTGATCCAAAAAGGACTGTAAGTTTTATGTGAAATTATGAACAACCTACGACGTGGAGGCGGGGAACTTTTCAACCTTTAGTCTTGGAAATGTGCCTCCATGACCCAGCAGTGGAGTTGTTGTTTCTTCTGGCGTTAGCGCTGCATTGCAACCTGTTTTGATCAGCAAACTTCGTGAATGTTTGGCAATTTCACCATTCTTCTGCGGGATCAAGGGCTGTTGCAATAAACCAGGGCTCCGGACATTTGCGACATTGCGTTCCTAAGCGTGCGACTAGATCCTGAGGTTCGGGAGTTTTACGTTCACAGACGTTTCTTTTCAGAATCGAAAACTAATGAAGGTTGACTCTATTCAACTCGATAAATTGAAATCTTGACTCTGTCTTAATTCCGAGACCGTTGTACAATATTTGTTAAAGTACTCAGCTTATTCCGCTTCAAACTTTGGTAGATTGGAATGCTACTCCGTTATCGTCTGCTCTATTTTGGTTGTCTTCAGAACTCATTCAATACATAACCATTTGTTTACAAGCGTCAATGCGAATTCGTGGACCAATCATTCCCTGAATTGAGCCTATCCATACCATTTCGAGTGTCATGTGAACGGAACTGTCACGTGCTCGGTTATCTTCTCTTCGCATCGGAGCATGCCGAAACTTGGTACTTCTGGCATGCGTACACATCTAGGTGGAGTGGAAATGAAACAAACAAGATGAGGTGGATCCAGGTGGATCATCCACCCTGACTCGTATTTTGCTCGTATCACGTGACAACTAAACCGAATGGAATATTAGCCTTTTTTGTAACAATTCTGCCGATTTCCTGCGAACTATTGTTTATTGTAAGCCGAAACACTTGAATAGGTTTCTATTAGTTCACTTCATATCAGCCTGATAGATCCGAGCTGCGTAATGTGAGGAGATTTTGCGTTGTACCTGGAATCAGTCTATGCTGAAAAGCTGAGAATCACTCACTCGTTTCATGTTTAACAGGAGTCATCTGCAGTGTGTATCTACAAAAGTCGGGGGAGGTTTCGAACCTGCGACCGCCCGGCCAGTAGTACGAACACTTAGCAGTTCGGCCACGAGTTGCTGATCAGCCTTGTGATTAACTCACACTTGGGCAGGATATAGCATCACTCAGCCTTCAATGATGGAATCTACCTGAGACCGGTTTCTCAGGTAGGCGTAGTGTGCTCGCTCGGGAAGACGTACTTCAATACCTGGAATGTCGTGCCAACAGAAACATGAGGAAGCCTTGTGCAACACATTCCGTTGAATAGTATCAAAAACGATAGGTTCTTTTGAGTCTCCGTTAACACCAACTTAGATTACAAACGAGTACATCTCACCAGTTGTTTACATTTTAGGTGCAAACTTAACCTAATAGTCACATAAACTCGAGGACTATCCCGTGAATACCAGGAAAGGTGAAGCCGGATGTTGGCTGTTGAAGAACTTTCAACAGCCGTATTATTAGTGCGTTCCGTCTAGAAAAAATCGTCTCCACATGTTTTGCGCGCATTTGAAATGTCTCAGCTAAGATTTTCTATTCTAGATAATTCCAAAAGACAGCATGTTAAAGTTTTAGTGTTTGTTTTTCATTTTGTTCAGTATACGTCTGACCAATCAGCTGGTCAATCATCCATAAGCTGATTTTTCAACAGCCAATCACGTTAGAGGCACGACATAAGCTTGGATGTTACAGAAACACAAGAAGAAAGAATGGAAGTACCCACCCAACCTGTCACTATCGATATCTTCCAGACTAGTGACGAAATGTTTGCAAGCCACTTGACAGGACTGGAGAATAAAGCAACGGATCAACAACCAAGTAGCGCATCTAGGCTACCCCTATACGGTCAAAACACCGGATTACACTCGTTTATCAACGAATGCCACGTATCTATTCCACACCGAATAATCGTCCACTGGACACTAAAAAAAACAAACGTCAAAAATACAGCCATTCATCATGAATTCAGACGCTTTCACTCACTTTCACTGCACGTTCGGTCTGGCCTGGTTGTAAGGTTTGTCACGCGTCACGCAGCCGACAGAAAAAGCACTATAATTTAATTTAATTTGAATCTATGTTTCATCTGCAAACAACACTCCCATCGTTTGTCCACTTGACGCAAGAGTGTGAGCACGTGACCGAGTTCTCGGACAAACCACAACAGCCGTTGTGCTCGTGCTCCGGTCGATCGTTTCGATGACCAGAAATCGATGATTGGCTGCGTTTAGATCAAAATGATGGATTTTTTCTTGTTTCTGTCCTGTCTTCGGTTCACTGGGAATCATCCTAAGAGTCGCAGCTTAAATTGTAGTTTGAAATGTAAAAAAATTGATTTTCAGCAGCAGCATATTAAGTAATTTGGTACTGACACAACCAGGCTTATTGAACTGATCACGCGATCAACACCAGAAACTAGGACTCGGCTTCCGTAGGATTCATCCAAATCACGGGCAATCACAATGCTAAACCACTATGCCTTATTTTTAGTTCACGACAGGATTTCCGAGTCTGCTCACTGAGAAGAGACAACGTGCATCCGGGAGACTTCTGAATCCAACATACTTTGTCTCAGAAGATCGTCGCCCGAAAGTACAGTAAGCAACAAGACAACAATGGAAGAAGAGGATACGAATTTATCTCAGGTATGCGGGTCAAAAACAAAACTTGATTCGGACTATGCAGTCAGACCGGGTCTTTTGAAAGCGTAAAACACGACGAGCCGCCAAATATCCTGTGAAAATCTAGCCTCCGAAAAAATGATATCACTGTGAAACAGGTTGTTGGTCTTGGTAGGCAGCTTGAAAGCACACGCTTCGAACGTATATAGTCGGTCTCAGTGACCAGCAGTTGGTTCCCGCTGGAGATATCTTAAACTCCACCCGTTTCAAACGAGCTCAAGACAATTGTCTGTCAGGATGGTCGTCACAGGTATACCAGTTTGCCGACTACGACCATTATATGTTCACTCGAAAGTAATTGTGTTTCAACGTAACACACTACTCATAAGGTTGCTGAAAATTCTTCGACAGGCCACAATCGGTTTCGCCCTTCTTGGGGTTCTTGAAAACATCATAAACGAGAGATTCAGCTGGGTTACAGGTGAGTCTCCCGCAAAACCAAATTTGTTTGCAAATGGTGTAGTTCGCTAATTATGTTTCAGTTTTTCTTTTTTTTCCTCAGTAGGAGACACTCGGTAGATATTGTCTGGGGGATCAGCATTGAAGGACCACCGCTGTGAGTAAATCTCAAAGTCCTAGCCCCCCCCCAACTCGCTGACCTATTACCTAAACTGGTCAGCAGTGAAAAGAACACGTTCCCCTCACTGAAATTCCTTCTGGCTCATTTCCACTCACAAACTATCTTTTTAAAATAGGTTTTAGTTGAGGTTTCGTCCTGTCAGAAAACCCAATTTACGTTGAGGAGCTATTTCCTCTTAATTGGGACTCATCAGCAGTGCGTCTGTCACGAAACTCATGGAGTTTTGAACCCTCGACTTTCCTCAGCAATTCGGCCATGAACAGCAAATAACAGCAGTGTGATTAGCTCTCACTTTGCCAAACGGTTGGCGTTCCCAGTGTCCATCCAAACCAGTTGCCACATTCGGCGGGCAAAGCGAAGGATCTGGATGGTGGTGATGTCAAGCACAGTCATATGCTTTCATCCTGTTCATAAGAATTTCAGGAGAACCAAGCGAACACCAAGTTTGCTCGTCTTAAGGAAGGGGAGGGGAATTAAATTTCCCACCGCCATACACGGCTCTGTGACTGTTGTGCAGAGGGGATAGACTGGCCGAAGAGACGGATGGACTGCATAGTTTGATCATTTTCAGGTTCCAATATGACCGGACAGCACAACTTCATGCAGATTATTGCGGCTGACAACAGTTCACTGCTGGTGTGCACCATTACAAGCATCGATTGTGATTTCATCCCGCAGATGAGGTGAGTCCACGCTGAAATATCAAGAAGTACTGCACAGTTGTTTCGTCCTGGCGGAGTACAGATTGAAAATAAACTCTAAAAATCTATCCAATGCCAACAGACTGTAAGTAAACTCAGAGAGGGAAAGATCTCACACATTGAATGAACCTTCCATTGTCGACCGAGGAGTTGCATTATGTGACTGAAAGTGAGCGACTTGTGTGCCGTGGAATTGCTAGACAAACACACAGTTGACCAGCGACGCGTGGTTGCCTATCATACTACTCTATCACTATCCGGGAAGTCGTGGTTCTGGATCTTCCAAGTAGCATAAAACATAAGCCTGGAGACGGACGCGACCCACCGACCTCTTACTCTACCGAGTGACCTACTCAGGATGCTTGTTATTTGTCGGTCACGCACCCGAAAACCCCTCCGGCGGTGTCTGTTCGTTAATGCTACATTCACCTTTCCATGAAATCCCTGTCTAATTTTTGAGAATTTAAAACAAATCCATTTGGGGATCTGGAGATCAGACCCATTGTGGAAGTCACACAAGGGCTCGTTTCTGACAGATATCAACTCCACCAGTTTGGCGAATCAGCTTTGAATTTCAGGTACGGAAGTGAGCGTCCTCGATAGATCAGTCGGGAAAAAACTGCTCCCCCTCCAGTTCCCAGTCTTGTCCTTTGGTTGATGCTGTGTGTACCTGAACCTCGGTGGAACACTGCGACGTCCCCCGATATTATTTTTGTCTTACATTCCTTCTGCAGTTGTTAGAGTCCTGCTGCTTTGTGATTTTCTGAGGTAACTTAAAAGGGTAGAAGTGTTTTTGCGCTGATAACCTTCAACTGGAAACTAAACGAACTATTCTTGTTTATTCCAAGCAACCTTTTTACTTCATTGTGTAGTTGATCACCCCCGTATTGTACTTCTTTTTACACATGGACTCCAAAAATTCGTGGTTAGTCAACTCAGATCACCTGGCGACCAATTCTAACCGTCACTCGACAACTTGGGGATCCACCGAAAAAACGCTCATTCTTGGCTACGCTGATGTAACCGGACTTTACAGATGATACCTGTCAGTGTCCTTGGTCATCCTTTTTTATGACTACCATAGTATGGTTGACCCCTGATACACAAAGAAGATTTGTTCAGACAGTTTGAAATTAAAAGATGTGGAAGTGAGAAGCGTGATTTGAAAGACCAGTCTGCTCCACCGTTATGGTGAATTATACGTGAAACTCACAAAATGTTTGCTTGGAATAGTCAGAGATTTGGTATGTATTGAACTGAATAGTTTGAGTGCGCAGTGAAGGATGGCAAAGACGTTCTAAGACGGGTGAATCCGTACAATCTGTGCTGAATTTCACAAGTTTCGTTTGAGTGACACGCAAAATCTCAAGACCAAAGAAGGGAGTTTATCCTCTATCCCACCTGAGTTCGAAATAGCCCAGCGGTTACAGTGAATCGAAAGGTCTGTCGTCTGATTTTTGATTTTTCCTGTCTGGGCTTGGACGACATGACCGTATCTCACCCCAGGATGCCTCCCTTGATGCACGGCCACAATGCGTCCACAGCGGAACATCTGTCTGATTCCAGGTTTTGCTCTCTGTCTCTCACGGTTCGCTGCCCTCACTTTAGTGCGACATTGGAAGACCAAGTGAATTCGGCTGTATTAGAAACGTTGATTCAGCGTGGGGGACAAATTGCACAGTGTTGCTGTCTTACGCCATGAGGGTGGATTCGTCCAGGAAATGTCGTCATTCCCAGTCATTATAACAGCTGAACAGAACGTCAGATGGTCGGAGAACGGAGGCAGGTAGCGCCCAGATGGAAATCTGACGGTTTGTAACCTTACCAATCAATCTCTTTTTAGACGTGAGTACGAAAAGACACCGGTCTTCCGTTTTTTCCCTAAAGCCTTGCAGAAGTCCGTGCAAATAATCTGTCCATGTAGCCTCGAAGCTGCAGCAATGACGGAACGATCAATATAATTTCTAACTCTGGATATGAGGACCCTTTCTGCCTCTAAAGAACCGCTTTTTGGGGATACCATCCACAAGGCACTGAAAGTTCGTTTGATCACTTACTTGAAACGTTCAGTCTCCAGGATCTGACTCCATTTCAGACCACAAAGGGTGTTTCCATCATCAGCAGTGTTTTTTTCAAGACTTGTGGCTTTCGAAGCAGTTAGTGGCACAACCCTACGTGTCCATGCTATACCGATTGTTGTCACTGACCTATATTTTCCTCGTATCTTACTTGTAACAAACCAGCTCCGAACTGTCATTTTGGTTCCACATTAAATGTCCAGAGAAACTGCCCACCTTTTCTCACGTTTTAGACCAACAATAGTTTGGATGAAATGAAGTCGACATAGAAGCCTAAAGGACATCCAAAATGACGTCACAATCGGGATTCTTAGCCTTCTCTTTATCAATATCGGGGACCAGAGTTTATAACAAGATTTGTTCATCTATAACAGGTGTTATCATCGCTCATATAGCAATCGAACAAATGGATGAGGTGGACAGACACAGGAGTACCGTTGCCATCCCGTGTCATCGGTAGTCTTAGCTACCAATAGTGTAATTAATGGACGTGCCCAGAATCTCCTCCCATCAATAAATAGTCCCACCACCTGTACCTCGGTTGCTAGGGCAACTGGGCGCCCACGCAGAAATAGACAATTTGCCTGATTCTGAATTTTGACCAGTATCTAATTCCCACCCTTTCAAAGTGAGTAGAGGAGACCCCATTTAATGGTCTATGTGTAGTCTTTTGGGTAGGAGCCGTTCCGGTTTAGAGGTGACGGGTACACTTGTCCCTTTCCGGTGAAGCCACCTTTTAGTTTACTAGTGAATCGACCTACATAAGAGACAAATCTACGAGGAGACCACCTGTGGTTATCTCTCCCTCTGCGGGAGGAAAACAGTAACGTGTTCTGGAGGTGCATCGATCTCCTGTCCGATCACTGGTTTCCAAATTTTGCGGTTTAGTTTCAATGCAGTACGCAGAGCTGCATCCGAGGCATTTGTCAGCATGAAGCCGAACGGTTATTTCAAGGCAAGCATCCAAAAGCGCCTGACAGTGCAGACTCCGCATATGGACGACCTAGGTAGTTGTGCCTTTGGTTATGTGTTCGCACCAGCCCATGGGATTCATTAATCGTGTGGTAGTGCCCTCAATCGCAATTACCCAATCGTATTCCTGCCCCTCCCTGCGTCCTCTGGCCTTGTGATCTGACCTCTATGTCAGGTACGTATCAGCGTCCCGATTGGTCATTCGTATCCTGTGCATCCTCTCGTAAACAATGCCTACACGCATGATAAACGGTCATCAGTTGCTGGGCTGGCACCGGTGTTTTCTGAGGCGTGAAGTTTCGCGTGCGTAATTTGGAGCCAGTGTAGCACCAACTCGGGCCAGGCCGGTGCAAATATCTGAAATGTGCACTACCCGTTACTCCAGTGCCCAAACAGGGATTGAGCTGTACGCAGAAGAAAGCCTACATCGTCTAAGATGTTACGTTTAGAATTTTACCTGATCAAACGGGCTACGTGTTGCTTAGTCAGTGCGTTTGGTGAATCTAAGCAAGTAGTCCACAAGCAATCTACTGAAACCAAGTGGTCAAGTGAATAAGGGTGTGGTGGAAAGGGTTGAATTATATATATATATATATATATATATATATATGGATGTTTTTCAGAAACAGTAAGTTATGCTGTTTTTTCGAGCACTTTGAATCTAACTTGCCATCATGATAATCTCTCTACTCATTTGCTTACTCTGTCGATGTACTTTTGATCATCATCTGTTTTGCTCATCTGTACCGGGCATTCGCCTTGCCACGAAGGCCACCCTGTCCGACACTGGTGCATTGGTATTTGTGTATGTGTGTGTGTGTGCAGCTGGTCCACTTACCTCGTCTGCTGAGCCTGTCCTGACTTGATCGTGATCTCCGTGTGATCCCACCGTCAATCAGACTGACCTCCGGAGGGACGGTGGCAACGCACACTATCATGCCGACTTTCCACTCGCCGTCGTTTTAGCGTGCACACCTTGACACTGCACTGTGCCGGCCAGTGACAAACTGTTGACGCCACGAACGTGGACGACTGAGGTTTGTTGTGTAATTCTGCTCACTTTTGTGTGAACGGTACGTTCACTTCCGAAATCAATTCTTCCTTTTGATATTCAAACCTACGCGTGACTCAAATTTCTGTATTAGGAACCTCAACAAATCGGAATGATTTGGACCCGTAAACTTCTGGATATGAGTTCGAATGCCTTATCAGCAGTTCGGGTAACGTGCCACTGCCGGTTGCTTGTTGATAACGTACCGAAGCCTCGAGAGGGTTGATTTTTGAGGAGTAAAATGTCGAATTGTAGCAAAAAAATGATAGCTTTCGTTGCTGGTCTGATGACCTAGCGGCTCTGGTTTATCAGTGAAATTGCAGAAACAGATGAGCTTGTGTTTACCAAGTTTTTACGACCTAGTGTCACTGGAAATCCCCTGGTGGTTTCCGTAGTAATTTTGCTGTCTGTCCCAATGTCCAGCCTGGTCTCAGATTGGCGAGATAGTGGCGTCTGGTACCGTTATATACCTTATTAGGAAATATTCATTTGCAGCCTTCATAGATGTTAGTGAGAGACCCAACTGAACCTCTCGGTTATGATATTCTTCAGCTGAATCTACTGCCTCATGTTTCATTTGGAAGAACATTCTAGATGTCACAGTATAGTTTGACATAACATACTAACCGAAAATTTTCTAAAGAGTCTTCATTTACTACACGAAAACAGCCTTGTTGAACTTCCCATTGGCATCGAGGTATGGGATTACATTAAACGTGTTGAGTATCACTCAGGCTCTAGAATTTGGTACCCAAGTTATCCGGCCTCGGATGAGTCCGGTAGAGTGTGATAATTCAGTCAATTGTGTAAGCTTTAAACCAGGACAAACTCACAACAAAAGTTATGCACGGCTAAACGTTCTATCGCTGTGCTCGGATTTCTTTGTGTGAAGCTCCATCCAGAAAATTGTATTGTGTTTTGCTATTCCCGCAGTAACGCAGAATCCTGAACGTCATCGCATTTTCAAATACAACCCGGGTGCGAAGCAGGCAACACTCAGCGGTGCTCAAACGGAGGTCGGACAAACACGTTCGTCCAGTTTAGTCTCGCAAACCTGGGATCAATGACTCACCATTGTATATGATTAGGGCGGGTACACGAATCGTCCTGTCCGACAATCGACATTCTAGCCACTGGTTCCTCACATGACCAGGACGGATGCATGAACTGACATGTGGGTTACCGGACTGCAGTCACACGAAGAAACCGACCAATCATCTTTACGCAGTTGGCCTGCATAACTTTCCTACAGGAACCCAATTGGTAGTTAAAACATGTGTCGTATAACGCACAACCCGTCCGAGGAATTGAAGTAGAATACGGAAAACGTTTGAAACGGAGCATCGCACCCCCGAAAAAAGTTTAGGAATTTAGTGTTCCATGCTGAAGAGAGTACGATTAGAAAGTGGTCAGAAATCTAGTCTGAGATTATCGAACGAAGTGTGGAATAGACTCACAGTGGTCAATTAGGTTGTCGGAGGGTCGCGAATTAGGCAAAAGCCTTGTGTTTGAACGTCATTTACGAACTGCCTACAGAACATGCAACCCACTGTCTTAAAAAATGGTCTATGCGAATCTTCGGCCGAATAGTGTGTGGTAGATGGAATATCATCGGAAGTGGGAAGAAATTCGAGCATTTTAACTGAAGATTTCGTCCTTATTCGGAATCATCAGAGTCCGCATCTCACGAAACTTCAGAGATTCTCGATCCCCCGACCTCACGGTTACGAGTTTCAGCCACAAGCGACTGACAATTAGTTCACACTTTGACAAGATATAGAGCCACATGTCCTTCACTTCTGAGATCTACGTTGCGCTATCTTACGAGTTCAGCATTGCTGCTAGTCTTTTCAACGTAGACTGGCTTCACATACACAACGAAATCCCTATCAAAGGTGAAATGTCACCGATCCTAGAAGCACATTCCCAACGCTTTAGGCTACTGAATAGAATGTGTCTCGTTAAGTCGTTGCACGTCTGTGAACTTACGTAGAGTGTGAAGGTTTCGCGGATGAAGATTTTAAAAAAAAATTCACAGGGATTAGTTTGGAAAGAGCCGATGTCGGAATGTAGGATGTTCCGTGCGTGGATATTCGATCGCAGTTCGGAGTTACTTTTGCAAAGTTACGTGTAACGAGTGAATGATAGGGTGGTCTAGCCAAGTTTTAATAGGAGGCGCCACCACATCGCATTGATCCAATTGGTCAAGACGATCCGAGCAAACAAACAAATGAACACAATTCAAACATTTAATCGCAGGGTGATGGTATCTGCAGCTCCAGAAACGCTGGTAAAGCACCCAGCCACTTGAGTACTGGAAACAAAGACAACGCTTCAAAAGAAGTCCAGAAAGGCTTATCTCACGGCTTGTTTCACATTTTTAAGTGTACCCTTTTGTCGAAATGTGTACCTATCATCCTTAGGTTGAGTTTACCATCAACCACTCTGACCACATTTCTCATCGATCTTTATTCGCGTTCTTTTGATTACATTTACACAAAGGAAACTACCCACAAGGTTGCTGAAAACTCTTTGACAGCCCACGACCGGTTTCGCCCTTCTTGGGGCTCATCAGTTAGGCGTAGCCCAATACTTTGTCGTTTTTCACGTGACATCTGGTTTAACTTTTATCTTATTATCAGTAGCATCAGGTTTTATCAAACACTGCGAATTTACGTCACGGGAGAAACACTCTGGCTCCTTTCATCTCCTGTTGCTGAAATTGTACAGTCCCTAATAAATCTCTCGCTTACGATGTTTTTCAACTTAATGTGCTGCACACAGGCCGCCTCATCTTTCAGTTGGTACGATATTCGAGATAGAGATATCGCAGTATGCTTTCATGAAGGAAACTACTCACAAGGTTGCTGGAAAATCTTTCGCCCTTCTTGGGGCTCATCAGTTAGGCGTAGCCCAATACTTTGTCGTTTTTCACGTGACATCTGGTTTAACTTTTATCTTATTATCAGTAGCATCAGGTTTTATCAAACACTGCGAATTTACGTCACGGGAGAAACACTCTGGCTCCTTTCATCTCCTGTTGCTGAAATTGTACAGTCCCTGTACAAATTGTACAGGGAATTTAATATTGACATCAACGCGAGGCTGCACAGGTATTTGATTCATTGACCTCAGTTTACAGTTCCGCAGCATAGAACGGATGCCATCCCGAATTTGGCAAGACCACGAAGACGTATGCCAAAGTATGTCTAGCTATTTTTGTTTGACCCTCGAGTCAGAAAAGGCTGATCAACAAATCTTGACTAGTTGTGATGGAATGGAACTAAAAAGTGTTTTTGGTTCGGTTTTCGCTTGTGTAGGGAAAACCGGTTGATAGGAAATTCCAATGAACTATATGTGCTTCCTGCTTAACGATGTTGTCCGTTCATTGGACTCCATAGGTTACAAGAACTGGATTAATTTCAAAAAGCTTTTTGCTACTTTTGGGTTCGTTTGCTTCGTCAGTCGTGCAGGGTAAGTGACGCAGGCCCGCGGGTTGTTATACTTTGAATTTCACGAACTCTGAACGATCGTAGTGTTCGCGCTTGACCTTACCATTTTGGATTATTCATATTACGCGTCCAACTCCAGTTATAGGTTCCTTACAAATTAGCCTAAACGAAGCATTCTCAGTAAGTTATGCGCAGCCAGAAGAGGAAAATACGAAACGTGTCACATTATTTCGGAAGCACTACAAACAGCCTATCACGTCTCAGACCCAATATTGTCTGTCTCTCGCTAGGTGGACAAATGATGGGACATCTCATTATCTCTGTCTCAGTCTTAGGACAATCTAGCCATAATACACTGTCTTCTAGATAATTCTGACAGGCAACTGATATGCGGATGGAGCACGGCAGAAGAAGAAGGTGGGCCAGCAAGCGCGGACAACCAACTGTTTTGTTGCTAATCTCGTAGTCTTGGATGAAGCGGCAAGCAAACAATATTTGTTGAGTGATTTTATTGTAGCGGACTTCGAAAAGCAGCGCTATCTGGTTGGTAAACGTCCAGATAGCAGGATAGGAAAAGTAGTATATTCAATCGCCCTCTATCGATCCTGCCTTAGCAGGCGCTTTCTGATTGGTCAGTGAAAAATTGAGTAAAAGTGGCAGGCGATTGGCTCTGTGTGAGTCATGGTGGCGTGAGCTTAGTCAGGACTGCTGTGTCTTGCGTCTACACACAGCAACATTATGCGTTAGCTACAGAACACCTCGAATCCAGTTTGCTCCATGAGCCTAGCGCATAACACATGTACACTGCGAAAATTACAGAAGCATAAATGCAGTGTCCTGGCAGGGTCGCCAAAATCTAAAACACTATTTTCTTTTGCCTGATCTAGTAACACAGATGGAAGATATTTATCGCAAGATGCATGATAAGTACTAGGAACAAGGTTGAACGGACATCTATCAACAACCCAAACACAGTCACGTGATCAGTAAGGCGAAATCCAGGCATCATAACCATGATGTATGCAGTGCTCGTTAGTGAACGGTGTTAAGTACTGCATCCGAGTGACAGCATCTTTCGGTCACCATTGCTTAAGAACGCACAGAACAAATCAATAGGATCTCTCCTGTGGCCTACTTTCTTGAGTTCTTGGTAGCTGTACATGCTGGGTGACCGGAAGCTCCGTGGTTCGAACCCGACCTCTGCCTCTCGACGTCCCCTGTCTGGGCTTGGGCAACCTGGCAGTATCCCACTCCTCGTGCTTCCTTCGGGTGGCATGGCAGCTAAACACCGAAAGGGTGTTACAGCTGAGCAGTGGGTCATGAGTTGACCTCCCATCTTTTGGAGACAGTTATGAGAGAGTTGAAAGAACAACATGGTGGAATACAGTCATGCACTGATATCGACTGCGTTTAGTTCCTACGATGAAGATATCTCCGCAGTTGCATGATATCCGATGAATCATGTCGGCGGCAGATAAATCAGGCAAAATACACTCAACCTGGAAATAAACCAAGTAAAACTGTATAGCATCCCAGACTCGTCTCAAAGCCGAATTCAACTTCTGTTCAATATAAGCAGCCAACTGAGCACTTTTGAACTGGGAGCAGGGACAGCTTCCTGATCGGCGTTATTTCCGTAAGCCACAGCGCCGTGAGCCTTGGTGGAGCGTCCCAGATAGCCGCAAGATACTTTTCAAGAACCTTTGCCCTCCGTTTTTTCTATCAAACTTCAAATGCATCTTGCTATGCATAACAGGGGTTTCGCTAGTACCATCTATTAATTCATTGATACAAAGCTAAAATAATCCAAATATTGATCGCCCTTGTTGAATTCCGTAAGACCGAAAGTTTCAGGGAAACCGCAGCGCGCAAAATGAATGCGCACTGGCCGTGGATGTGTGAATGGAGGGTTTGGAACTTCAGACCGGGATTTTAGGCCCCATCTTGCTGTGTTGAAAATCTAAAGGCCTCTGGATTCCAAAACACCTTATGAATCCAAATCAGTCGCCGGCGGTGTTGAAACCCTTTCAACCACCTTGTGAGTAGTGCTACTTTGGAACAGCTTTCGTCATTTTGTGGACAAATTGGTTTAGCCTGATGAGGCGCCCATACATTGTTTTCCGACAATTGCAGGAGGACAATCATGAGCTGAACCGATACTGTCGGTTGTCAGGTAAGAGCATCTTGTTGTGACCGACATACGATGGTTGCGTTCACGGGCGCATGTGAATTGGCGCTTCTGTAGACTACACGTTTACACTTCAAGATAACCCCAAGCAAGGTAACGCCACCCTTAGTTTATTCAACGCCGGCCCGAGAGAAGTGTCGTCGTGTCCCGAAAATAATTTCATTACCTCTAAATGTGCAATAAGCCAAGGTGCCCTAAGGGATGAAAACTTCTCGCGTGCGAGCAGCACCGTTGGATGTTCTCTCAGTTAACGAGGCAGGTAGTGGATGCTCTGCGAAGACACACAAGCATTTTCCACCGAGAACTAGATGCATGAGTGACTCCACTCGTCACTGGTGTGTGCCGCAAACTGACCGGAAACTTCGTTGAATTGTCACGCGAGTGTGTGTGATCGGTCGACTGACGTAAACACGGTAGACGACTGAGAAACTCACTTGTTTTCGACAACACATCAAACGTAACAAGTACGAAATCCATGTACTCGACTATTCTACCTTATCAAGTGGAAACATGCACTGAATACCGTTCTAACTTCAACCAACACAAGCGTTAGTGATAGAATGATCATCGTCAAAGGGATAAACGCTATCCCTTTTTAAAATTACGGGAATTACATAGAAATTGGAGAACAAAAAACGACCTGAAATTGGCCGGTATTACTCGAAAGTTTGCGGAGATCCATTGGGCTGAAAAACTTACCAAATGGGCAAATTTATTCATTTATTATTCAGACGTTACGCAAACTTTGGGATGCGTGGGGCCAAGTGTATTCAACTGGAATGGTTCCAGGGACTCCTGGGCTGCACCATCCTGATGATTACAAAAATGGATGAATCAAGGGCGACGATGAGTTTCAAATTATTCACTTTCAACTCGACTGGAGTACAGATTATGGAAGATCCCAACCAAACGTTTGTCAACATATGTTTACTTATGGCGTTTGATAGTCATCTGAGTAGATTTTTTGGAGAAAAAATGAATCTGCTTTGGATTCATTTGGATGCGATTCGGTCACAGGTGATTCCAAGGATCACCACACGTAAACCGATCTCAATTGTAGGACCGTCACCACATCATCATCATCATCGACAGCATGACATCAGTGTTCAACACTGATGCTTCGATGCCGTTCAACCATGATTTATTTGGAAGCCTCATTGTAAAGAACAGAATAAAAGTGGACGGAGGAGGGACTTAGTGCTAGACTACCATAACCATCCCGAGGTACCCACACATCCAAACACTCGTCCAGCCAATCTGGATAGAAACTGATATAGGAATGCCAATGATATCGATTAGCAGACATATCTTGAAGCGCCTCCAACCGGGTGCAATGGGAATACGCGGTCCCCATCATGGGAGGCGAGTAGAACGGACAGCATTAGAACGTCTCGTAATTTCAGATCAAGGGTTGGCCACCTCTCTGAATTGGGCACAGAAAACAGCACTCTTCGGAAAACGATGGTTCGGCATCCGCAATACATGGCCTAACCAACACAGATTCCGATACTGAGCACATTCTTCAACGGAAGTCCACGTTGCACAACCGAAAACTCGCTTTCTAATTGCCTCGTTACGCCCAGACACCAACCCACACGAGCTATGGTCCTGAGACAACGATTGTCGAACACCTGAAGACGTCTCAGTTCCGCTGCTCGAACAGTCCAAGCCTCAGAGGCATACAACAAAACAGCCCGCACTGTAGCTTGATACACACGTCCCTTGAGATTCAGGAATGCACCACTTTGATGCCATAGGTGTCTCGAATTAGCAAATGCGATCCGAGCCTTAGAGATTCGCGCATTGACCTCATCTGTCACACCACAATCAGAACTAATACAACATCCAAGATATGTAAAACGCTCCGCAACTTCCAATACCTCTCCCTGGATTTCAGGTGGCCTGTTCAGTGACTGCACGTCCACGAGCATGACCTTACACTTTGTGGGTGGTGCATACGAAGGATGGGATGACTGTTAGTTTCATCCAAAAACACCTGCGCCTTCTCCTCCTCTTCAAAGATGAGAACGATGTCATCTGCATATTCCATGTCGACAAGGTTTTCGTCAGGGGTTATTTGAGCACCGAGGTTTGTCTCATGATTTAATCAGTCAAGGAATGGAGAGAGTGTGCACCCTCACCCTCACTGAAGCATTTGGAGAGCTCGCCGTATACTCTCACACGTCCGGAAGTCTCGGAATACAAAGAGCTTATTATGTTCACGAACTTCCGGGGCATTCCTTGGTGGGCAAGCGTGTCAAGCAGAACAGACCGGTCAACCGAGTCAAAGGCGCCTTGGAAATCCAGGAATACTAGAATTGTGGGTCGTTCTAGCACGTGACGAAGTGAAGATTTGGTCAACACAACCCCTACCACCATAAGGCGACAAAGCACCGGTGACGCCAACAATCTCGTTACGACCGGAGTCAAACTGATCCTTCTGTGGTTACCACACTCACTACGAGCCCCCTTTCTAAAAATGGGCACTATCACCGACTCTCCTCAGTTTTCTGGGACAGATTCCTTTTCCCAAATGCAAGCAAACGGATCAGACAAGCACTGACTGAGGACTTCACCCCCATCTTTGAACAATGTGGGTGGGACGTCATCCGAACCAGAGGCTCGGTGACGCTTGAGAGGACATATGCAGTCATAAACCTCCAAGGCCGTAGGTAAGTCCAGGTTCACCGTCAGCCGTAGGATCAAGAGGAGTGACAGCTAGTCGCTAAATCACTGTTGTTTAAGGTATTCAACCCAAAGGTCCAGGCGTTCTTTGTTCAAGATGTTCGCTCCATTCAGATCCTTGGTGGTTTTCTCTCAAGCGATTTCCGGGAGCCGATAGGACGGACCAAATGAAATAATTTTCGGGGATTACCGGATTTCTAGACCTCTTCCATTGCCTCCGCTTTCCGTGTCCACCATACTTCACGGTCGGTTAGCACGCTCACTTTCGCATGACTTCTGGTAATTCGTCGGGCCGGGTTGTGTTCGGGACCGGAGGGGATATTCATCCTAGATTTAAGCAGTGCCACTGTTCGGTCCGATAACCAGTGCTTGAGTGGGCCTGGTAGGGCCATGCCACAGGCTAAACTCTCAGCACTATGCAAAGAGTTGACAATCTCGTCCCAGTAGGAATTTACATCTGATGGTAGAGCATTTGGAAAAGACGCAAGACGATTCTGGTAAATTTGCCTAGCATCCGGATCTGCCAGCTGCTAGGCCATTTGTCTGGACCTCACGCGGCCCTGGAAAACGCAGGGAAAGAGGACAATCGTGTGATCGGAATCCACAAATGTGTTCTTAAACGAGTGATAGTCAGTTATTGATCCGCGCCATCGAGAGTTGGCGACAATGTGATCCATCTGAGTTTGTAGCCCGCACGCTGTTGGAGGACACCATGTGGCCAAACGACTTCGGCTATTTCGGCAGTTAGTACTGCACAAAAAGTCTGCGGTTAGCATACAGCTGTAGGAATGATTCGCAATTGTCCGCACAGATTGCTAGAAACAATCTATAACCTTAGATGTTCACGGAGCACCATTGTCCGGCTTAAAAACATGCTTTATTTACCTTAGAATTGGAAGACGAGATATGGATCGCGACCTAATTAATGGTCGTTTGTGATGCTGTTCAGCGGAACGTGCTAGGGGGAGGGGGGCGAATGAGCGAGCATTTCGTTTGACAGAACATTATTATTATGACGCTGATCAATTCAAGCGAGTCGCTTCGCGTCAACTGTTCAATTAGCTCTCGAGTGAGAATTCATCTCCCAGGCTTCACGTTGCATTTTGGGAAGCTGCCAATTAGTGTAAGGTGGACCCTTTTAAATGTGCACATTGTCGTTACACTGCAAGGGCCATAAAAATCAGGCAGATAAATTTCTTCATAAAGATAAGGACGTCGAAAACACCAGCTGTCTTTTTTGTCCGAACACGCTGTTCATAAGATTACTGAAAAGTCCTCTCGACAGCTTACTGTCAGTTTCATCTTTCCGAGTGTTTATGAGGTAGCCATAATTTTCGAGTTTCCTTACGCTTGACTAGAACGTTGTTGGCGAGATACTCATTTGCACACTAATTCAACCTTAGGCTGTGTTGTTCTAACGGCTGGATGACAAGCACGCAAACCAACGTTCAGTCACAAGAATAAAGCTGCTAACTGATTGGAAAGTTATATTGGTTGAACCACGACTAATCTTTGGACCTGTTTGGCTCTTGGCGACCTGATTCCAATAGTCCTGCACTAAAAGAAGACTAACGTTGGTAGTATCAAAGCAGATCAACCGATAAACAATGTTCCAACTTATCGTGCTTGCCTTTACCAATCAGGATTATATTTCACCACACAACCTTAGGGGAATGCTCAATCGTGCCATCAATGTGTGTTCCGCTAAGCACATACAATCTGGTGTTCAGTTAGAGCTGAAGGTTGACGGAGAATTGGGAACTGTGCCTACCTAGTCAGCTCCAAGAAGAGCGAAGCTCATCGTGGGCTGTCGAAGAGGTTACAGCAACTTTATGAGTGCTGTGTACCATCAATTTAGTCAAATTATACAGCCTGGTCGCAAAGCGTTCATTTTGAATTACTGCACAGCAAAACAATCATCGGTTTCCAGGAGATGGATGTTGTCGGAAAACTCTAACTGCATCCTGTGTTCTGAAGCCTACTACTCACTGTTTGAGGAGATCAACCTTTGAACGGTGAGCTCGTCATCGCGGAGTACGGCGTAGAGAGATCCACAACACTACCATTGTTTGAAGGACAACGATATGACAACTCTGTGTACAAAATCTGACTACCGATCAATAGGCTTCAACAACCTGCAGAACCCATGAAATTGGAAGTTTGAAAACAGTCCGCTGAAACCCACACGGAATAGTTTAGATAGAAAAAAAACGAAGTCTGCGGGTTTCCAGCAAACTTTACTTTCAATCGTTCCACTGATTCGGGAGAGAGCGATGTTGAACACAACTGATTCAAAAAAGAAACAGATGATGGGATGTGAATGAGCGGAGATCACTGTACAAACACAAGACGATCAGCCCAGCGCCCCAGAAAGCCCCCACTGAAAATGGGAAAAACGGAATTCAGAGTAAACAGGTACCCGAAACTGGAACATATTCACAAAAGGCAAGGGGAAAATATTCATACTTAACGAAAGTTAGTAACATCAACTAGTCTAGTTCACCAGTACTGAATCTAGCATAAGTCCAACCGCCGGGGCCGCCAGTGATGACGCAGCTAGGCTTAATGTCTTGTTTTATCTGTCAAGGGCAGTGTGCACTGTGGAAGTATGAGCCATAGTACCTTATGGATCAGAGATTGTTAGGCGGAATTCCACACAGATCCCGCTTTACCGCCCGCAGTCGGGTGCTGCTTCGGCCAAAAAGCCTATCCCACACAAGATTGGCCAGGAATTCGGGACGCTTGCCGGTCCGGCATCAAGCCTAGATCTGATTGGTCGAAAATCTGGACCCAACAGCCAATCATGACCCAGTATTGGCCGATTGCCGGTTGCCAATGGTGCATCCAGAACGCGTCAGAATTTCCAGAAAGTTATTGTCGCTTACGCTATATAGCTGAAGCGCTGCACAAATGCTCTTGACTTCGTTTGGGGCGTTAATATATCTTGTACACCTTTGGTGGTTGTTTTGACACGCACGCTAGCTTGGGAGGCTCAGACCGAGAACTAAGCTGAGAAAATACCGTTACTACAGAGATGTGGCCTCTACGTACAGTATACAAACTTTTTTGGTGTTCGACCGACGGTATCGCTGAACTAATGTCCGAGTCTGATGGGAACATCGGATGAGCAAATGGTTTTAGGGACGAGCTAACCACGTGACCAAATGACGTAGTTCACATACCAGAGGACCGACCAACTACGACGACCCCGTTGTGCTGAGCCCCGTATGGAATAGTTTTCGGCCTGGCGGTTTGCCAACTACCTGGATGGGTTCGCCGAGATCTGACTTGTCCATCGTTAACTACACTGCAGAGAACAGTGCTCACTCAAACAATCGGTGGTAATGCTGCTTCGAAAATATCATTTTCGATGTGTAGCTTCCCAGTAACCCGTTTCACCAAAAAACTAGGACAATTTAGCGATTAGGCCATCGCTTCCAATGGCTGGCTTTCCTTAATTTGGTTTGAGCGACCAAAACTGGGACCAAATTGTCCTTGATACATGGCTCATTATGTACGGAGATGTACAGAGATGTATACGGTGATGTGCCCCGGAGAGGTGTGCTGAATAGCCCGAATGAAATTCAAGATATGGTCCGCTTCCTTAAAAGTCTGGCAAGCTGAACAACGGTCACAAATCAGTCATGATTGGGATGAACAATGTAACAATGTCATACATAAAGAAAAGAAAGTCGACGGCAGTTCGGAGCCTAAAGGAAAACGGGTGAGACAGAATTCATTCACACTTTTGCGCACTGAAATATTGCTCGAATTTTGCAAGCGAGTCAGTCGAACATTCAGTTTATCACCTGCAAACCACGAGCGCCACTGGCTGTGTGATTGAGTCAGGTCTGCCGGTGTCATTAACCCCAGGTGAGTTGAGTCCCGAGGTCCCCATCCAGAAAGGCCATAGGAGTCAACCCGACTGAATATACTGATTGATGTTTTCGTCTTCATTGCCAGGTCATACACTGTCCCCTTCTCAGTCACTCATCAGCACAGAGGTGAGCGAAAATAGCTTTGAGAGGCAGACAGTTCTGTGACATGCAAAGTACATGCCCTAAACCTATGATGTGTGAGTAGCTCATCCGTCGTGGGAGAGTTGCTTTTCTTTAAAACCATCTGACGTAGCTCATCACCACTAATCCACCATACCCGACCAGTGCTCCGTAGACGCCGATGGTCAAACACTGACAGCTTTCGTACATGTCACGCGCGAGGTAGTTTGCGGTTCAGATTCTGCAGAGATTCGTACAAACGGTTAAAAGGCGACAGAATAGCTGGCGAAATTAGATAGGAGAAACAAATGGATAGAACAAGGACAATTGCTAATGTGAGTAGCATAAATCTGTGTGATTCGCAGTGATGTTTAATTTGTATGCTTCCCAGTGTAACGGTAGATACTACTGGCGAGTCATGCGAGTAGTCTGTTTTCTCGTAACTCCGCTTCGCGTCTATTGGAACGTGGGGTTTATTACGGAATTTGTGGAACTACTTTGCAGCATTCGTTTACAACTGCGTGATAGTCAATGAATATCCAGGAAAGTTACAGAAGACGCGTTCGAGAAGTAGACGGATATTCAGTTTTTAAAAAACAAGGTGCACATGAGAGGTTTACTTTCCTATCCGATAGTTTGTAACTGTTCAGTTGGTGTTTTCTAATAAACAACTCCGCGGCGAAGGGCTTCTCTCCTTTCACCAGTAGCTTGGGGCTACCTATCACAGTGCGCACAACAAACCGAATAAAACACATTGGCAGATACTCTTATTTGCACACAAATTTGTACGGGTGAGTCAAGTGAATCAAGCTGAACCGCTCGTTTATGATGGTCCGCTTCAGCAACCTTATGAGTACTGTGTTTCGCTTACTCATAGGAGTTATTATACGGAGTTGGTGTAGGACAAGACTGAACAACTGGTACGGTGTAACGGGGTCTTCCGGAATTCACCGTGTCACCACTAACACACAATAACGTGTTGTGATACCTCGGATATCGTACCACCTGAAAAACGAGGCAGCCTTTGTACAGCACATTCAGTTGAAGATTCAGCTGAGTCCTCCGCGAAAACCAAATTGATATGCATTTGTCGAAATCAGTCCAATTTGGTTTCAAGTAGAACATCAGGTTGACGGAAACTCGGGGACTGCGGCTACCTGATGAGTCCTAAGAAGGGTGGAACCGGTCGTGGGCTGCCGAAGGGTTTTCAGCAACCTTAAGAGCAGTGTAACACATCTAAACAAAAACATATTGGCCTTCGACATCGATAGGTTGCCAGTCATGTTTCTAAGTCTAAGCAGTCTTCCAGATTTAATCAGATGTCAGGGTTCGGTTGGAACCACAGACCTTCCGGTTAGTAGGTTTGCACATTAGCCACTGAGCTGTCTCCAGGTCAACACTACAACACCGAAACATCTTGGTAAGCCGAAAACGGGTGACATACCATTTCACTGTCCAACGATTTCTCCCACCGCAGTCGTTCGAGTAACTTGTGCGCACAACTGCCACTGGTCTTGGTCCGCTCGATCACCTGTTGATAAGGTGATACCTTTTGTGTTCCCATGACAATCAGCCCCTGGAAAGTGGATATTGTTCGATTGATAAACCTGTACAATATGAAATGATGGTTCACACTGAACATAAACCCACCCTAGGAAAAAAATGGAGAACTCGTAAATTTTCCAGTGTTCTTTCTCAATTTTCTTTGGGTACCTGTGTGGTACCTGTTCTAAGCGACAATGTTACTAATGCCGTGACTTGTCGGCTGCAACTTCAGGGTAAAAACATGAGGACACGAGCCACCCAAGAGCAGAAAGTACGCCATTTTGAGCGTCACATTCTGAGCGTATGATCGATTTTACAGCCAATTTGTGCAGTGATACTCGCTCACAAGGGCGATCTTGACTAGTTATGGGAACGCGCAAAGTTAGGAATTCGAACAGATGGATCGCGGAAGCCTACAAGCTGATTTGAACAGTGAAAGGAAAGGAAATAACGGATTGAATGAAAAACGAGGCAGAACAGCTCGAGGTGTGCTCATTTAATGGAGATTTGAATCAGAGGGAGGTATGATTGTCGGTATCTTGCTCGAACAAGCAGTACAGTAAGACCTGCTGTTGGAGCTGTCTTCTCGAGTTGGCTAGCTCAGTTACTTCATGTTTCTATATGTGCATGCATGACATCCGAAACCCAAATTTTGACTTGCTACTTCCACTGAAGCACTGCATCACCACGCTGCACAACAAAGCACTGATGATGCCACCTAGACGAAACGTTTGCGACCAGAATCGCCCAACTCAGCAACCTTTGGTGTGCTCGAGTAAGACGCGACCAACAGAGGGGGATAAAATCAGTCGCACACACACAAGAGATGACTGCAGCGTGGCTTGCTGCTTGTGGTCACTGTGTCGCTATCCAGTCGGTTGACACGATACTGTACAAATCAAAAGATGAGGCCAAGAAGAGTTTAGGCAAAAACCCAGAAATAACGTGAAGAATAGATTAGGCTTAAACCGAACGGAACCGGAGTTTGGTTCGTTCGCAAAACGGGGAATGAACCTTCCAAGCACACAAGTGCTGCTGTGCCATGGAGTAAGAAAAGGTTGTCAAAAAGCCATGGTACTGACCAGCGGCCCACAAGACTTCGCAACAGGAAGAATTCAGGGTTGGCCTAGGCAAAAAAACGCCGAGTAGGATCTGTAGATGATTAAGTCATTTCCTCTTGCGTAACATGGTGCACGATAACCAGAAGCAACTATGAAATCCATGGCGGTTAACCCGACCTGTTGGTCGTCACCTACCAACTGGATATACTTTAGTAGTGGAATGATTCCCTAGAGGGATCACGAAACGCTTCTTAAGTGACAAAGATGGACGACCAAAAGACCAAATAAAAATGTTGACCATCTTGACCGCCTAAGGGTTCGACCTTGAAAACTGGACCGAGAAGCTATCTGTGCAAATCTTGCCACAGGTCGCCGGGCATGAGGGCGTGTAGTACGCGGTATTTATGGTTCATTCTACCCTCGACGCACTAAGACAGCGGTCTGTTAAAAACAAACAAAAACGGATATCCCGAATCATGAGTAACAAACATGTAGCTGGGCAGGATCATGTGAAACACCCAGGTGGATAGCGGGAAAGTTGTCCTGGTTGTCTAAAATTCCAGTTCAAAATTGAAGAAAACGCTTTTTCACCGGGAAGGTCAGGGATATAGTTTGACTGGTCGATACTGACTGCCTGACTGACTCAAACCAGTCTGGATTCGTTAGTCGGAGCGGAATGATTCCAAAAATTCCGATCACGAGTGATTTTTTCTTCCGGAAAGTTTTATCTAGAGATAATCAGTGAGACAGTGACAGGTGTTTCATTCTCGACAAGGCTCGTAAGCCAAGAAACAAACGGGGTTAGAAGTTCGACGTTTTTATAAATTGATTGAACTAGGCAAAACCCAAACGAAACAGGTGTTCGTATGCCTATAACGTACAATGAATATACCGAGGTGCCACGGCAATTAAGAGAACTCTAAACTAGAAAGGTCGATAGGCGTGCGATTCCCCTATCGACTCTAGTCACAGTTGCTTTTGTTCCAATTGTCAATCCCACATCATTCACGTAGCAAACACTCGTCCCAAACAAGCAAGTCGGGTTGTAACATAAAGGAGTGGTGATACAGATGCAAAAAAACCGACTGGATACAACAACAATGTTACTGCAATGTAATTATCGATCCGACGACAAATAGACTCATTGTATGGGAATAGAAATCATTCGGGTAAATTATTGCGTTTCTCTTATTTAGCAAGCTGATTGTGAGAGAACGTGCTCTGTGTTCACTGGGGGTTGGGAGGAAACTGAGGTGAATAGCAACCAGCCATGCGGAAACCGAGGAAAAAACGAATACTGACAACCGTTGGAACACGGAATTAGAGCGAACCGATAAAAAAGGGAGTGGCTGGGTATAAGCAATAGTAATAATAATAATAATAATAATATCAACAATAAAGTCAACGACGGACGTCCAGCGCGGACAAATTAACCAACCTTTTTTGAATCGATTTTTGCATCCATTCGTGCGTTACGAATTAAATTGACGATCCACCGTTCCGCATCCTCCACATTCATGTTCAATTTTTCGGCCAGGACACTAAAACCACGGCGGTTAAAAATAGACGGATAGAGTGAAGATGGAGAAAACCGAACAACTGGATTCTCCGTACAACTCGATTTCTACGCTAAAATGCAGAAAATATCACCATCATCGACAGCATGACATCAGTGTTCAACACCTATGCTCCGATGACGTACAACCATGATTTATGTGAAAGCCTTATTGTGAAGAAAGGAATAAAGGTGGACGGGGAGGGGACTTAGTGCTGGCTTACTACAATCATTCCGAGGTGCCTACACCTCCAAACACTCATTCAAGCAATCTGGATAGAAACTGACAACAAGAACGCCACTGATATCGGTTGGTAGCCATATCTTGTAGTGTCTCCAACCGGGTGCAGCGGGAATGACGAGGTCTTCATTCTGGAAAGCGCCGACAGCACCCAAACGTTTCGCAATTTCTTTCATGCCCTTCTGCCAGGTCAAGGATTGGCCACCTCATTTGTCACAATCATAACGAATACAACTTCCAAGGTATGTAAAACGCACCACAACTTCGAATGCCTCCCTCTGGATTGTAATTGGCTTTCTAAGTGACTGCACGGCAGTGAAGCATCAGTGTCAACACTGATGTTGCTGTCTTTGATGATGATGATGATGAAGTGACTGCATGTCCACGAGCATGACCTTACATTTCGCGGGTGCAAAGTGCATACAAAAGGACGGAATGACTTTGGTCAGTTCATCAAAAAAACCCTGCGTTTTCTTCTCTTCGAAGACGGGAACGATATCGTCTGCATATTCCAGAGCGACAAGGTTCTCGCCAGAGGCTAGTTGAACATTGCGGAAAATATGTATATGGCCGTTCGGTTTTCCAGGCAGCATCATCATCCTGGACAGCAGTACCATTGCGTAACTGCCACAAAACCATGAAAATTGATTTAGATGAAGACCCGTGACGGAGGCGGAAAAATCAGGAACAGTCCCAGATTAGTATCCGAAGTTATTCGTCTTGAAAACTGGATCGAAACCAAATATGATTAGTAAAGACAAGCGTCGTTTGGATGCAGTAAATTGCAAACAAAGTACAAGCCAGAGTTCCTGTCCGAAAGGATTTGACGTGACCCAGTTTTTGTCCAATGGAGAGCCACATTCACCAGGAATATAAAGATTGCTATGAGGCAAAGGGGTACAGGACACTGGGTGTTAATCAGGTGACTGTTGATCTGTTTACCGAATTTCGTAACTGACTCGCAAACGTTTCGTCACCATCCGAGGCGACACAATTGGTGGGCAGTTGGGTAGGTACTACCTCAATGCCTGCGTGCATTCATATAGCATCTGAAAACTAGCTGTTATCTTCTAACGTGATTGGCTAGATGGGTGAATTTATTGATCCATTTACGATCTTTGTTACGTTGTGGTCTGCGTCTCTTTGAGTCGATCGGTTATCCAAATACTTTCTATTTTTGGCGGTTTCTTCCTTGGCTTTGATTGGCTGCCTTCTCGAGTTGCATTGCATTGTGGTCTAATTTCGAGATTCACTGGTTGGTTGCACCGCTCTATTTTGTTCACTGTAACGGCTGGTTAATTTGGCACTTTGGTGTATTAACTGGGCGGCTCCTGCAATCAAATTGGTGTACCTGTTTGAATCAGGCTCCCGAGCTCCTCTTATGAGTTCCTCGTCTGGTTGCTTGTGCAGCTCTGAGCTCTGTGGTTCCGGCGTTCTCTTGCGTTTGCTGGTTGATAAATAGGTTGGTAGCTTCTTCAGTGGAGTATCACGGTTCCATACATTCGCGTTTTTTCTCTGTTCTTGCTTGGGCAAGTATGCGAACAGGATACAAGACCTCAGAGTAAGCCATGATCATTCAAGACCCAAATTATTGCTACTACTGTTCAGCTGTAACACCCTTTCGGTGCCTAGCTGCCATGCCACCCGAGGGAAGCACGAGGGCTGGGATACTGCCAGGTTGCCCAAGTCTAGACAGGGGAAGTCGAGAGGCAGAGGTGGGGTTCGAACCACGGACCTTTAGGTCAGTAAATTCGCGCTCTAACCACTTGAGCTAAGTGTGAACTCAACCAGTGACTGCTTCACAAGCCTCCGAGAAGGGGTAGAATCAAAAGGGGAACTTAGTGAATCGGTTTTTTTTAAAAAAACAATCAGCTATGGCTTACATTGAAGCAGTGCAAGCGCTGATGAAAATTTGGAGTAAATGAGAACTGCAGCGCCCAAAAACCGGTATTCCGACTCCTCTACTGTAAAGCTGCCAGACTCATATTTACTCGCATTCGGCGACTCTTGCAAAGATGTTGAGTTTCCGTGGCCGGATTAATCCTTCGATTCTGGAATCTGAGAACAATGTGTGGTGTGAAGTAGTAGTCCACCGCCAAGTGTGCCATCCGTGGACACGTTTAAAAACAAGAAATAACAATAATCGTCTAGCTGCGACATTTTTTTTTGGTGCCTAGCTGCCATGCCACTCGAAGGAATCACCAGGGCTGAGATACTGTCTGGTTGTTCAAGCCTAGGCAGGAACAGTCGAGATGCCGGGGCTAGGTCCGACCCACGAGCCTTAACCACTGAGCAATCTGGGGCTCAACACAACAAATTAAACCAACAAAACAGCCACCACCATTGTAACGTAAACTGTGAACAACCGTCCTTTACTCCTCTGTGGCATCGGTTGCTGACACTACTGCACAGACCCAGGCCGTCACGGAAAGATTACGACGGGACTGCGGAGCGATGGAACACTTCCCGGAGAAACCATGTGAGCAGACTGTAAAGATACTGTTGTATCTTTTGTTTTCCCAGCTCGTCAAACTTTGCTGAATTGATTGACTGGCCTGGATGCCTGCCGGTTTCCCTATTTTGAGATTTTGGTGCAGCTTAAGGGTCTCGGTAGGTTTCAGGCATTCTGCGACTATCTTCAGGAATCTGACCCTCCCGACAAATACTTCACGGACGACTTCGTTAACTAACGAGACCAGCGAGTGTGATGCGAACGTTTTATGCCACACGGTCGGCATTTTAATCTCACTCCGAATGTCTATCTGTGTGTCAGGAAAAAACAACTTTTCAAATATCCAACGTTCGCGGAACGAAATCAACGCACGAACGTGAGGGAAATTCGGAAAAAGATTCCTTCGGGGCATCTCCGCTGAAACTACGTGTTAATTCACACGTAGTATGTCTACGCTCACCCTTAACAGGATCAGACAATATTCGGCTAGGAACGGATTATCATACCTTATCCCTCTAAAATAAATCAAGCCTGTAAACTTTTCTGAGACAAAAATCCCTTCATTGCAAAAAACACCGCCTCATGTGCCGGTTGGAACGATATTCACGACAGCCAAGCATCTCCCTCAACAAGACACTACTGATAAGGCTGAGGAAAATTTTCGACAGCTCGCTAATAGTTCCTAGAACCCGTATCGTACTTGGACACTAAGTTGTAGATATGTGACGACAAACACCCATTTGCCAACTAGATCATTGTTAACGGGAGAGTCAACCAGGATTCAGCTGAACGTCATATTCATCGGGAGGGCAACCAGGTCAATTCTATTTCGGGGATCAACTCGGGAACTCGAGCCTGCGCTTCGTCCATCGGACAGGCATGTTTCAGCTCTTCGTATGTTGTTTGTTGAAGTAGAGGGTGCCCCATGAGCAGTATAAAATGGGCAACGATCCAGACGAAGGGTCGCATCATTGACTATGTGTATCAAACAATGTCATCGGCCAGACACGAAAACTAGACGCCCTCTGGTGGGACAGTGCAGAACCTAGAAGGGACACTTGTGCGACGCGACTGTGGATAGTCGCTGTGTCAGTTTGTCCCGATGACTCTGACCGGACATTTCGGCCGACTAGAAGACCAATACTGGCTTTGGAGTAGATACCATAACCATACCATAACAACATCAGCATCATCATCGACAGCATGACATCAGTGTTCAACACTGATGCTTCGATGCCGTACAACCATGATCTATTTGAAAGCCTTATTGTGAAGAAACGAATAAAGGTGGACGAGGAAGGGACTTAGTACTGGCTTACTACAATCATTCCGAGGTGCCTACACCTCCAAACACTCATTCAAGCAATCTGGATAGAAACTGACAACAAGATCGCAACTGACATCGGTTGGCGGCCATATCTTGCAACGTCTCCAACCAGGCGCACCGGGGATCACGCGGTCCCCATCCTGGAAGGCGAGTAGCATCGACAGCACCCAAACGTTTCGTCATTTCTTTCATACCCCTCTATCAGGTCAAGGGTTGGCCACCTCTCTGATTCCGCCACTCTGAAGTGGGCATAGAAAATAGCACTCTCTTCGGCAATCGATGGTTAGGCATTCGCAACACATGTCCCAACCAACGCAGCTTCTGGTGCTGGACACATTCTTCAACTGAAGTACCCATTGCACAGCCCAAAACTCGCTTTCTAACTGCCTCGTACGGATTCGCCGACACCAACCCACACGCGCTATGGTTCTGAGACAACGATTGTCAAACACCTGAAGACGTCTCAGTTCCGCTGTTCGAATGGGCCAAGTCTCATAGCTATACTACAAAACAGCCCGCACTGTAGCCTGATACACACGTCCCTTGAGATTTAGGGATACACTACTTTGACGCCAAGGTGTCTTAAGTTAGCAAACGCGACCCGGGCCTTGCAGATTCGTATATTGACCTCATCTTCACACTACAATCAGAACTAATACAACTTCCAAGATACGTAAAACGCTTCACAACTCCCAGTGCCTCTCCCTGGATTGTAAGTGGCGTGTTCAGTGACTGCATGTCTAGCAGCATGACATAACACTTTTCGGGTGCAAGGTGCATACCAAAGGACGGGATGACTTTGGTCAGTTCATCCAAAAACACCTGCGCCTTCTTCTCGTCTTCAAAGATGACGATGCATATTCCAGATCGACAAGGAGAGTGGGCATCCCTGACGGACACCACTTTGTGCACGGAAGCCTTTGGATTGTTCGGTTAGCTGTTTGTTCATTTGGGAAACTGGTTTCGGAGACTACATTCTCTGGTGTAGTAATGCATGCCGCATCAGCGTTTTCCCAGTCACATGGTAGGTATTCTTTGGGAGTGAGCAGTGAACGTAGAACGTAAAGTGGAGGTGCCCTCGGTGGTATTGCAAAAGTCGTATTGTCATCCAACGCCGACAGCACGAGTGTGCAGATGGCAACTACTGCGTATGCTGTATTGAAGAACCTTGAAGACCTCAATTGGTTTTGTCCTGTAGGGATTTGGGGCAGAAAATTCAAGCCAGAAAACGCCCCCCCCCTAGGTGTTATTACGGAAGATACGGTTGCACAATCTATCGTAATCCGTATGGGAATACCCACAAGTGGGATTATCTAGAGCAGATTTGTTCCAAGGTTCACAACTTTTAACGAATTCAACTCCCTAGAAAGTTGCTGCCCTTATTTGTGTCAGATCATAGGAAGGTGATGCTTCGGTGTGGTGGGAAGGGGTTGGGGAGGGACATCGGTGGACACCGAACTGCGCGGGCAAATGATACTTCCCGGTTGCCCAGGCCGAGGAAGGGGGTTTGGTTGAGGTGCCCCACTTTGAGCCTTTGACTCAAAAGTCTGACCCACAAGGCAGTGGGAGAATGACGATGATGATGAGGTGATGCTTCAAGAAGCTTGCGCCACTTTGATCGACTACATACTCTAAAGACCTTGAAGACCAAAGGCAGTCCAATCTAATATATTGCATTGAATACGCACATAAAAATTCAAAAAGCGGTAGTTCTGTTCCAAGAGAAGCCACTATGAATAAAGATGATAATGGGGCAATGTTGCGACAAACACTTATTTGTAAATTATGTTGGTATTGACGGAGGGATCGGATGGAATTCGCTTTAACCTCTTGTTCATAATACAAGAATAAACGTAAATAAGTTTTGCTTTAACAGGTGCATTGTGTCCTCGTTTTACTTTTTTTGAGTTTCTTCTGGTGCTGGGGAACTTCTCCCTAGAGCCCAAATGCACTACACTAAAACACTTTGGTAGAGAACACCAACGACTGGATGACACAATCATGAACTACCGTGGGAAAAACGGTAAAAAACGGTTCAGGTGCAATATCCTTCCGATGCCTAGCTGCTACGCCAACCAAAAGAAGTAGGAGAGCTGAAATACTGCCACGTTGCTAAGCCTACACAGAAACAGTCAGGATTCTGGAGTTGGGTGGACCTTCCGGTCAATAAGTCCACGCCTCAACCACTGGAATACAGTGCTTCCGTGCGGACATGGCACAGAAATCTCCTCAGCAAAAAGCCAGACAGACTAGTGGTGTTTTTCTTCAGCTACAATTTAGTCTCAAATTATCTGAGAATGCTCACAGTGTTATCCTTCCTTTTCTGGGGGGCGATTACCGGAGCTAAGCGTGTAGCGTCGTTGAAGACTACGCAAATGGCAAACCAGCTTTTAAAATGCAACCGATGCGTTTGTGGCTCGACACAACCGAACCCCCGAGAAATCACCAGCACTGTTGATATCGATCAATCCAACTTTGTCGTTACGACCATGAAAAACACGTCAAGGTTTGAAACTCGAAAAATCCAATGCCGTTGTAAACAAAAGACCAATTGATTGCAGCCCGAAATACACGGAGGTTTATACGCTACTGAAATTCACAACTTTTTGACAAGTGCAAATCTAGTCAATTGACGGTGGAAGGTTTTTTGTGGTATTAGGTGGGACTATGCGGCACACTTTTCATCAATTGATAAAAATATTACTTAGAAATGACAAAACGCCGAAAGCAGAGAGTCAGTCAGTCATCTTCTAGCCATGTGCCAAAGCGCATTCGTCCGTGTTGTTGGTTTTATTGCTCGGGTGTAGAGGAGAATTGACGGAAGAACAATCACACACTGGACATAATGGTCTAGATATCGATGAAGTTGAGACATTCCACCTTGGAGAAAGGATCGGGGCGGCAATGTACTGAAGGTGATAACCTCTAAAGCATACGCGCCACTGGCTGCGTGATTAGATCATGACGTTTATTATCAGAGATCCTTGTCCGGGGCTCCAAGACAGCGACCAACCCATCCACGCCTTTGATGGGTGGACCAAAAAAACAGTCCTTGTCGTGTGGGTTTACTTCTACTGTGTGACCAGCTTGTCTGTTAGACGAGAGTCGCTTCTTACAATAGCTAACCGACGCATCGATGTTCCCACCACACTCGGGCAAAGATTCAGAGACACCGACAGTTTTTCAAATCTAAGCACAGTGAGTAGGTTCTCATCCCTATAGGGGTGTGGAGTGCACCGCAGCCCCGATGCGACTGAAGATGAGATCGTTCCGCAAATGGGTAAGGCCAAAAGGCCTATGCCAACGTCCAACACCCGTTCTATCATTGGTGACGTCTGCTCATTCGTCAAGGATGGAGTTAACAACACTGTCGTATGATAAACAAGGCTTCGCGGATCGAAAACGTGTCCACTGTGTTGTGTGCAGGCAAAAAGTTCGTGTCTGACCACCAGTACGTCCGAGGCATTGTCCGCGTCTGGTGGCAACACCGGAAGTGAGTTACGTTGGAAGAACCAACTCATTCGCGAACTAAACACATTCCACACATGGTTATGAAAAGTAAATCGCACGTGCACGGATCCCCTCCGGATAGGAACAAGTATAGAATAACAGTGGAATGGGGGTTCGGGTAAACGGAGTGACTTACCTGATGCCCACACTATGGTGAATTCGACAAAACGATTCGAACATGAGCAGACGGGCATTTTCGATGAATTCCTCGAAGCAACCAGTGAGGAAGAAATCGTTCGGTAAGACCTACAGGAAACAAAGAGGTCCGGGAGAGAAACAGGTGTACAAACAATGTGTCATTTCTAACCAGGTGAAACGAATTTTGGGAGACAAAAATCTTATCGAGCGTCAATGTAGCCAGCACGTTGTATGCCGAGGATCAGTCAGATGGTGAATGGAATGAAGGCCAACTATTGTAGCGTACGAAGCCCACAAATGCCTCCTCAACGGTGACAAAAAAATCCTTCCAAGGAAAATGATCGCCCTATAGTCAAGGATTGGTGGCTGATGTGCTAGGCCTAAGGGTATCTCCAGAGAATGCTGGGAATCCCGCTCCTCATGGCTGTTTTCTTTGAGGGGGCTACCTACAACCTTAAGCGTGGTATAAAATACACATCTTCTAAGTGTGTGCCTAGGTAAGTAAACGGCCAAAAAGAGATGTTCCAAAAGGAAACGGACTGTTTTTTTTACGTTTACTTTCGGACTAATAGCAGTCAAGTAAGAACGAGAGGAAATTTCCATCAGGTAGTCGCGGAAAACGCCCAGACGATGGACGACTGACGAGAACCAGCGTCTGACTGGTCATGTCCGGAAGATAAGGCCACGTGGCTTGATGTTGAACATGGAGCGCTGGACCGGTAATTCATGCAGACTTTCGTTTGTTGTCCGATGCAAGTACGGCGGCGTTGTCTTGTGGCATTAGACACACGTTTCCTCCCCAAAAATCAATCAGAACATCCATTTTTGAGAAGCAAATCATAACTACCATTGACAGTAATACCAGAGGACATTGGCGCTTCGGTTGTACAAGCATGTCAATATTTGAACAAAACCATGTAATGGAAAATGGGAGAGGAAGGAGGACCTAGAACAAGCCTAGCAACCGGGGTGGCTATGCCTCCCACACTCAGTCCAGTAATCGGGAGAGGAAATGACTGCATGGACACCGCTGACAGCGGTCAGCCACCATACCTCTCTGTGTCTCCAAACAAGCATGCGGAGGGTCACGTGGGTCGCATCATGGGCACCAGCAGCGCACACAGTCTTGGTAAGTTAGTGGAGCATTCAAGAATGGGGATGACAGAACACTGTTCCATTTCACGTGTGTCATGTGTCCATACAGTTTGATGCTACTAAAACAAGAGGTACGAGTGAACACAGTCTACCCAAGGTTCATAAACCCCGAAATCCAATATATCCGATTTTAGTCACATATAGATCCCAGCGTGACTCAATCCACAGAACCCATAGGCGGCGAATTAGCTCGGCATAGGATAGGAGATCGTTCTAGTTTGTTGAATTGATCGACAAAGTAACGTCGCTGCACACACTTGTGCATGTTCCTCGTTAACCTAGGTGCCCCTAATCGGAATCGCCACCTTTTTGTGCGAGAGTACCTAGTTGAGAGAGAAATCATCCTTTGATTGCTTAGACGAACACCTGCGTCGGTACAGCATATGGGATTCGTATACCACAGCGACAGCGCAGTTGTTGGCACACCATATGGTCTTCTATTGGCAAACGTATGGATAGCTACGCTGGAGTGTGGGAGTCCAATAAAAAAAGCGTCTATCAGTGTTCCAGTTACCGCCAAAATGAGTGTTTTTTTCTCGTGAAACCACGAATGCATAAAAGTCGTTCAGCTGTAGCACCCTTTCGGCGCCTAAGTGCCATGCCACCAGAAGGAAGTACAAGGGCTAGGACATGCCAGGTGGCTGAAGCCTAGACAGAGCAAGTCGAGAGGCAGACGTCGGGTTCGAACCACGGACCTTCCGGTCAGTAACTTCGTGCTCTAACCACTGAGCCATCGCCCCCCCCCCAGGAATGAATAATAATGACTGTATACCGTAAACCGACCATCAGACTAGGCTTCATTTTAACAGACGGTTTCATCTACCACATATTATTGAGTTTTGGAATCAGCGAAAGCGGTGTGTCAAAGAAGTTATTTCCTAATTTTCAACCTGTAGGTCATAAGTCTTGTGAGACAATTACGCGTCCCTGTTCGGCGAAAATGATTCAATGCGGTTAAAGTGAGAATCACACTCCTCACCCGACCGGTAACCTAACGTGGCAAAGGTAACCTGCCTCAGGTTTCACTTTTAAGTGGATACATCGACGGACGAGGAGACAACTGGCACAGATAAGACGGAAAGTAAAACGGTAGCGGATTGCTTCAGATCAATGTATCAAACCGGAATCCGCAATCCGGATTGTTCAACATGGACCTATGGGAACCAAACGAGAAATACCGTGCACAGCCGTTGCTATCCACCCCTAAATTTCCGAACCCTGCAAGCGAAAACTGTTGGAAGTTTATTGTTACACTGACCACGAACAGTCTGGTATCAGCGCAAGCTATAGACCGAACGGCCGATGACCAATATCGAACAACGCGCCCTTAGTACGCACAAGCACTCCTGGATCCGCCAGTGAATGTTTGATCACTTTATGATCGGGATTTCCTTCTACCTTCGTTTTTGTTCGTTCCATACGTGATATAGTGGTGACTATAATGATACTATATTGAAAAAATATTTTTCTTCGAAAAGTTTCAGAAGCATCTGTTCATGGGTTGAATACCAATCACAATGCTGTTCGCAATTTGCAACTGTATCACCGAGAAGGACATGCGATACATCACTTCCACTAACGTGTGGCGACGGGACACGGTGATTGGACATGGGCCTTGCACCTTCAAAGTGCGAAGTCATGCTTCAGAATGTGCAGTCTCCGAACATATCCCTTAAAATTCAAGGAGAATCACTGGAGATTGTGGAAAACTTTACATACCTCGGTAGTTGTATTTGCTCTGACGGAAGTGTGTCTGATGAAGTCAGTGCAAGAATCACAAAGGCTCGAGTCACGTTTGCTAATTTGCGTCACTTGTGGCGTCAAAAAGGCATCTCACTAGATCTTAAGGGTCTGTGTACCAGGCTACAGTAAGGGCTGTATTGTTGTATGGGTGCGAGACATGGCCTCTACGGACAGATGATGTGAGGCGTCTCAGGTTTTCGACCACCGTTGCCTCAGAAGCGTGGCCGGTTTTGGATGGCGTCAGCGTGTTAATAACGAGGTGCTTAGAAAACGGGTATTTGGTTGTGCTGCAGGTACTTCAATTGGAAATCATCCAGCACCACCGACTACGATGGCTCGGTTATGTGCTATGCATGCCGAAACACCGTCTACCGAGGCGAGCGTTGTTCTCCGTGCCTCCTTCAGCATGGCGCAAACCGCGAGGTGGACAGCGCATGACTTGGCAAAAGGCGTGAAAGAGATCACGAAGAGTTTGGGTGTTGTTGGTGCTGTACGCCTTCCAGGATGGGGTCCCGTGACCCCGCCTGTGCTTGGCTGGAGACGTTGCAAGAAATGGCGGCTAATCGATGTCAGTGGCGTTCATGCTGTCAGTTTCTTTCCACATTGTCTGATTGAGCGGTTGGAGGTGTAGGCACCTCAGAATGCTTGACATAGGCCAGCACTCGATCCCCTCCCTCATCTACTCTTTTTCTTTCCACTCTAGGGCTTTTAATATATATATATATATATATATATATAATTAAACGAACTTTATGGTTGTACGGCAGTGAAGCATCAGTGTCAACACTGATGTTGCTGTCTTTGATGATGATGATGATTGGACGAGGGTGCTCGGTCTCACGGCGTTACAGCGCACATAAACCAATGAAGTGAACGACGTACACCGGTAAGCGGCTGTGGGAGAAAACAGCCGACATCAATACTCACATCCGGGAACACCAAGGTGATCCTGTCGATCAATCCCATTGCCCTGTGGTTATCACTTGGAGTCCGGGAACGAATCCGGGAGGCATCAGGAGGGTGGTTGTAAAGAATTACATGAGACGCAGTAAACCTATACAAATAGAGTCAAAATTAGACCCTACGGAAAGCGACTGCAATCAACTTGTCAGAGAGAGACCTGCGCAATGCACATTTGCAGAAGGGTTGGAAGTGAACATAACGTGTTCACTTATTTGGTTTGGGGACTATCTGACCCACGGTTCGCGGTTCGAACCCAAACAAGGCAGTACCTCAATCCTTCTTTCGGGTGGTATGGCAACTAGGCACCGAAACGATGTCACAGATGAACGATTCCATTCAAAACCAAACGGAGTTGTTAGTAGTAGGCAACGCCTAAGGTGAATTGTTGGGGTTTTATAGACCTGATGGTTTAATTCCCACAAATTCGATCAATTTCCTTCTACACAGTTTGCATAAAGTAGTACCGTATGGACATCCGCTAAATAAACGTTTAAAATGGCAAATCCTCCCATACTGCTCAGTCATCCAGAAGCGTTTCAGAATAAGGAAAATTAACCAGCTGCGATAAGGTTCTGTCTGAGAACGCGTCACCTGAGATGCAAATCAATAGGTCGCCACGGTGTGACTGGAAGACGAGAGAAGCTGTAACTTGGCTGAGTGAAAGTTGATCATACTGTTGATCAATCACTTGTGGCAGAAAGGTCACCCAATAACCGCGAGGTCGAAACTCACTAGAGTTTCGTGGAATACCTCTCAAACGGGGTGAAACGGCTAGACAGTATATACCGGCTGTTGACATAGATTAAGGCGCCAACCTACTGGCTGGAAAGTCCGTGGTTAGAATCCAACCCCGGCATTTCGACTGCGCCTGTCTAGGCTTCCACAACCTGGCAGCACCAACACAAGAAATAGAAGAGCCCAGCAGGCCCGAAAGGAAAATCGACATCAGCCTGCAATCAAGGAAAGAAATCCAGTGCAAGATATCAATCCTAAAGCGCAACAAGGCACCTGGCCGGGATCGCCTACACCCCGCGCTCTTCAAGGAAGGTGGCGAGGTTCTGCTGGACATTCTGACAACCATACTGAAGGAGAATTGGAACTAAAGCAGAATACAGTCGAAGGGTGCTCCTTGATCGTCATCCCAGTTTTCAAAAAGGGCACTAGAAAGTCTGATTCGTGGTATCAGCCGGGTATCCATCGCATCTAAAGTGCTCTCTGGCATTATTTTGCACAGGTTTATGGATTATCGGGAGAGGCAGATCTGAGAGAATGAACCTTGGTTTTGGCCTGGTCGAGGATGCATCGACCATATCTTTACCTTGAGACAAATTCTTGAACAGCGCCACTCCTTCAGACGTCCCACGTTGGTCGTTTTTCTGGATTTGAAAGCTGCCTTTGATTCTGTCGATCGTCAGCAACTTTGGCAGTGTCTGGCGATCAAAGGTGTCCCTTCCAAATTTCTATCTCTTATCAAGGCACTGTATGCGGACTCCCGTGGGCGCGTACAAGTATACGGGAAGCTCTCGCCTGAGTTCACCACGTCCAGTGGTGTAAGACAAGGCTGTCCACTCTCACCTTTTCCCTTCAACTTTGCTTTTGATGTGCTGCTTGAAATTGCTCCGCCTGCCTGTGAAAATTCTGGAGTAAAAACGCTCCCGCAATTTTCCTTCACAGACAGTATTGCTCTCCGTGGTTCAAGTCATTCAAAATGCAATCCATTCTAAATGACCTAAGGAACTCTGCCGCACGGTTTGGTATGCGTTTCACACCCGCAAAGTGTAAAGTGCTGCTACAAGACTGGGCTGAGTGGGATCAAGCCCAAGCTTCATGTTCGCAGACAGGTCAATCGACGTGGTAGATAAATTTGTTTACCTGGACATTTGTATAAATTCCGGTGCACTGACTGGAGATGAGATTACTTCTCGGATCGGGAAAACCAGAGCGGTCATTGCCAATCTTCGAAACCTACGACACAGACGTGACTTCAGTTCGTTTGTCTAGTGCAGAGTTTACACTGCGGCAGCGCGAGACGTGGCCCCAAAACGCAAAGGACACACGAAAGATGTCAAAGTTTGACCACCGGTGTCTCCAAAGCATTGGTCAGGTCTGATGGGCATATTGGAATAGTAATGCTGAGGTACGTCAGATGGTCTTAGGAAGAAGGAACTCTCCTGTGCTAGATGAATTACTCACACTTCATAGGTTACGTTGTTTAGGACATGCACTCCGCATGCCAGAACAACGTCTGCCTCGCAGAGCTATTTTCGCCCAGCCCTGTGCTGAATGGAAACCCAAAAGTGGACAGTGTATGACTTGGCAACGAAGTATGAAAACACTAGCCAGTAAAATGAGTTGAGTCGACAACTGCCACCTCCCCGGGGTCCCTGGACTCAACTCACCTATGGTTAATGGCACCGGCAGAAATGGCCCAATCGCGCAGTCAGTGGCACTCACGCATCAAAGCTATCGCCTTCAATTCGTAGCTACCCAGTTTCCGAGCTAATTGAACATGCCATCGCCTCCAAAGCTTGGTTGTATGTCCCACACTATACCACGTCCCGGCGATCAAAACTGTGGCCGCTGGAACCAACGTGCCTGTGGTACACGGTTTATAGCTGATAAATTGAATGATTCCCCGTTCACTGCAGTTGACACGAACTAGCAATTTGAAAGACATCCAACACACCGGTGATTTCGACAAGAATGACTAGCGCCAATTTATGCAGTGAACGTTGTGGAGTGCAACAAATCTGGTTTCGCCGATGTTAACAGGGCCTAGTAACCATGAAGCTAGTTTGCTGATCAAAATCGATTTTTTGGTAATCTCTTAATCGCCTCATCTCACCACTCATGCCAACTAAAGAACGACATGCTGTACAGCAACGCTAGGAGGCACCATACGATGGGGCAGGATCAGCTTCCCAAGGCGGAAAACAACCTTCGAGCAGGTAGAAGACTAAACAATCGCATGTTTGAGTCAATAACTAAGAGAACTTAAACAGGCAGTACGTTCAGAAAAGTTATTTGACCAGAGGTTTAAACATAAGAGGAAGGTACTCACAAGGTTGCTGAAAACTGTTCGACAGCCCACGACCGGTTTCGCCCTTCTTTGGGGCTCATCAGGTAGGCGCAGTCCCCGAGTTTCCGTCAACCTTATGTTCTACTTGAACCCAAATTCGACTGATTGCGACAAATATACTCATTTGCAAATCAATATGGTTTTCATGGGAGATTCAAGTGAATCTCTCGTTTATGGTGTTCTTCAAGTGAATATGCTGCACACAGGCCGCCTTCTGTAGAAGAGTTTTAAGCAACCTTGTGAGTAGTTCCCTTTATGAAAATATACTGCCAGAACGGTTAGCAGATTTCATATTGCAAGTCAGGTTTTGATCCTACGCCGATTAGTAACGCCTTTTGGCGTATCTACCTGTATTTTGCTTTTGGGCTGTCAATATGCGCTGCTAGTCCAAATCCAATTTGTGGGAGTGTACCAAGTGTAAATTCAACAGGTTGAGGCGAAAACACTAGACATGATATGAAAGCTGGCTGAATCATTCTGCACGGGACATTTGGGCGTTTTTCTAAGGATCCCATTCTATGCTCTAGGTCACCGTCGTCCTACCCACAGGCAAAAGGACAAACTGGGCGGGACAAACACAAGAAGTTATTAATGTTTTTAGCCGACTAACGGATTACACGCAACCGGAATAAGCCGAATAGAAGTTTCTAAGCAAGGTTGAATTTGGGAGGAAAGTGGAGACATTGCCCAATGCACAGCGGCCCGGAAAGTCCAGAAAGAGTTGCGGCAAACGTCGTCGTTCAAATTCAACTGAAAAGATTACAAGCAAATTAGCTCTAGCCGTAGACACCGTTCTTTCAGGAGACGTTTCGGTGAATTGCTGAACTCAAAAAATAATTGTTCTACGAATGAAGAACCTCCTTTATGTGGTATGTGTTGGCTAAGTGTCATGCATTTGGCATACGAATCATATTCGCCGCCTCGTTCTTCCGACTATCGCGCAAGGAAAGCAAACCAGTTTACTCTTCGATCATTCTCCTGAAAAGTCGTACATGTAGCCAAAGAATGAATCAACGAAGTTGAACAATGAAACCAACCCAGATCCGCTTCAACAAAAAATTGGTCGCCAAAGGATTATAGAAAAACTATTGTAGGTACTCCAGACTGAGAACCTCCGACATGGCACATAATGCATAAGTGTCAGGACACTTCCAGGCACGAAACATGCTGTCGGAGCAACCCGCCTTCCACGGTGGGTGATCCACGTGATCCCCACTGGGCACGGGTGAAGCCGTTGCAATATATGGCTTCAAATCGATGTCAGTGGCGTTCTTGATGTCAGTTTCTACTCAGGGTCCGAATGATACCTCAGAAAGTTTCAAGGTGGGCCAGAATCAAGTAACTTCCCCGTGTACTCCTATTCCTTTCTTCCGAATAAGGCTTTCAAATAAATTATGATTGTACGGAACCAAAGCATCAATGTTTGAGTATTGATGTTGTGCTGTAGACGATGATGATGATGAGCGCGACGATGAGAAATACAGAAAAAAACACTTGGCAAAGCACTCACTGTCTCACAGGTACGCAACTTCTGTTGGGTCCCATCAAAATCGAACTTCACGAAGAGACATTCCAAGAATTCCGTCACCGGATCCCGATAAGAGTAGCTTTCTTGTTGAATCAAATAGACCAGATCGCGAATCAGGCTCTTCTTCTTTTTATCCGTACTGGTGATGACGCACACAGTCAGGTAGCGGAGCAAGTGAGGAGCCAACGTTTGAATCGCATTCAAATGCCTGTGAGGAACAATGTGAAAAAGTCCCAAACCATTGGCTGATGAAAGACGGTGGGGACATGGCTTTCAAGCAGTGTATTGGAAGCTGGACTACCAAAAGCCTCGTATTTTCGGCAAAAAAACGAATAGTGGCAAAGCAGACGAAACAGGTGGAAACGCGCCAAAGACGCACACCTCCCGAAAGTGTTTTAATTAAAGTTTTGAAGTGGTAAACGCAACACACTACTGGTATTATTGCGGGAAACTCCTGGACAGCCCAAGACCGGTTTCGTCCTTGGGACTTAGTCTCCGAGTGCCCGTCAAGTTATGTTCTACTTGAATCCGAATTGCACGAAATTGGACAAATACTCACATTTGAAACCCATTTGGTCGGCAAGCAGGACTCATCTGACTCTAAGCTGAATCTCTCGTTTATTGTGCTGCATCAGCCTGCTTCATGTTTTGGCTCGTACGATATTCGAGATGTCGTACAAACTGAAATACGAGGCGGCCTTTGTGCAGCACATTCAGTTAAAGAAAGTCACAAACGAGAGATACAGGTGGTACTTTTTAGCGTGGATTATTCAGGCACAAAGTCGCATGGAGGAATAGTTGTTTTACTAATCTAAAATGAAATTAGACGTATTAATCCCAGAGTGGCAGATGAACCCGTCAGTCATGATCTAATCAGAACCTCTCCACTCAGAAGATGCGAAAACGTCCGGTTCTTCCGGAGCATTACCATGTTGTCATTAGAGAGAACGAGTAACAATAGAGTAGGATAAAGTCTACGGCATCAACCTTTAAAGGCTACGAAAGCGGCGATCCCTGGCCGCTGGACGAGACAATCATAATCGACGTATGATATACACTACTGCTAAATTTATCAGTAACGAGATATTCCTGCATAAGACGTATTCCTCAAACCGCAACGGCGGCAAAAATCCGGACAGCGACCATCCGCGCTGTGCGTGCTTTTGAAATCTACTTACGGATAGCACTTCTGGGAGTTCCCGACCACACAAATGACTAACAGAACCTTATCCCCACCTCATATTTTCAATTCCATCGCTTCTAATTGAGGAGAAATGAATTTGGAACACCCCAGATTGAGGCAGTAATACCCGAGGGACTGAACGCCTGATAACCAGAGTTAATAGCACTAGTGTGCAACTCATCAGTCAGTAATATGTCCGCAGCACACACACTGACGAAGCCATTGCGAGAATCATCAAAGGGTCGAAACAACAAGGCTCCACGGAGAACCATTAGCAAATCAGGGGGTGGAAATCCCAACCCGACCAAAGTTCAAGAGGGATCTTCACGTGAACCGAACCGGAAGAACTAGACCCTAGGCTGGACCCAAATCCATGTAAGTTCCCCATCGGCCTAACACTTTGTCGCCCACCCTAACATAAAAAAACCCTCGACCGATACCCAACAGAGATTTAGCTTGACTTAGCTGATTGGTTCTTCTTCCGCCTTAAATCTCGACCAACCTCGTAACCTAGTCACTTGGTCTGACGAAGCTTGTGTCAAAAGCGAAACGTTGCCAAGCAACAAATCTACCGATTGTTACCAAACCTTTCCGGAAGCTCCATAGACTTTTGCTAGCACCATTCTCCTCTTTGGAGGGCACAGTTGGAGTGACTCCACTCCGCAGGATATAATATCGATCCAAGTAATGACCACTGAATGAGGGGTGCGATGAACAATTCCATCAGAATAAAGGAAGCTGCTTCTGTTATGTAAAATGGTTAGTGAAAGATGGACGGGTGCTTTCTTCGTGTTCTCTAAAGAGTAGTCCCGATGTTTGAAAGCAGTCGCCATTCAGCGAGTTTAAACGAGTTTAAACTAATTATCAGAAAGGAGCGGCCAGACAGCGCTTTGGCCGAATCCATTGCGAGCTGACCTGATGTTAAAGTTGCGCTGCACTCTGCGACAGAATTTACTCGAGATGACTAGAATATACATTGTTATGGAGGCTGTTTTTTTTGCACACAAAAAAACAGGACGGGAGTCATTTTAAAAGTGGTGATCCAAATGCCGGTACTTCACCGAATACAATTGGAAAACTGATAAGTGCAGCCAACCTCGTATGAAGTCCTCAAAAGTACCCAGAATTCTGTCGAGCTAAACAGAAAGGAAACCCTTAAATGAAGCAACACCAACACAAAGACTAAACAACCGTGTGGTGGGCAACTAACCAACCTATTGTCCGTCATATCAACACCATCTTGTGTTAGGCGGAATTCCACACAGATCCCGCTTTACCGCCCGCAGTCGGGTGCTGCTTCGGCCAAAAAGCCTATCCCACACAAGATTGGCCAGGAATTCGGGACGCTTGCCGGTCCGGCATCAAGCCCAGATCTGATTGGTCGAAAATCTGGACCCAACAGCCAATCATGACCCAGTATTGGCCAATTGCCGGTTGCCAATGGTGCATCTAGAACGCGTCAGAATTTCCAGAAAGTTATAACCGCTTACGCTATATATATGAAGCGCTGTACAAATGCCCTTGACTTCGTTTGGGGCGTTAATATACCTTGTACACCTTTGGTGGTTGTTTTGACACGTACGCTAGCTTGGGAGGCTCAGACCGAGAAATAAGCTGAGAAAGTACCGTTACTACATCTTGTAAAAAGGTGGAATAGAGAAGCCGACTTTCCACAAAAACATGCAACAGACTCTTTCGATAGTAAATTAAAGTAAACAGTCGTTCATCTGTACCACCTTTTCGGTGTCTAGCTGCTATGTCACCAGGAGGATGCACGAGGGCTGAGATACTACCAGGATGCTCAAGCCCAGACAGGGGCAATCGAGATACTGGGGCTGGATTCGAACTGCGGACCTTCGGGTCAGCAGGTTCGTGCCTTAGCCAATCAGCTATCTCGAGTTCACGGTAGTAGTTTCACAAACGCTTATCACTTTCTCTCACAAAGCTGTGGTTGCCCAGCAGCCGTCAGATGAGCGTCGTATGGGGCTACCTTCACGAAGCAAACTATCAGGAAGGTCAGATTCCTGAAAGCAAATACTGAATGCCCGAAATCTACTGAGACCCTCAGCTCTGCTAGATTTTGATCAGACAGACAACGCCCCCTCAATATACAGCGCCTCACAGCCTATCAAACCCAGACAGCGCGAGTCAGCGTTGCTCAAGGTCAGACAACGCCCCCGCAGTATGCAGCGAGTCGCAGCCTATACCAAGACCAGACCGCGTGCGTCAGCATTGGACCAAGTTAGACAGTGTCCCACCAATGACTAGCTTGAGTTGTATTCTCGCACTCGCACGTACTCACACTCTCGCGCTCGCTTGTTCGGAATATAGCTGTTGTGTTCCCTTCTGTGAGTCTTTTTTCCCGGCACTAGGCACTGGAGCGGGTCAGCAATCAGATACGGCAGATTAGCGAATCAGCAGACATAACACAAACCATTGCCAAAACCTGGGGTAGAAACAAAACGTAGCTCACCGATGCACTACAAGATCAGCGTGAATTGTGTCGAATAACTTACGTGGGGTTTTGCATGAACCATTCGATTAGCTTTTCCTTTCCTTGCGGGTGATTGAAGAACACAAAGAGTGACCAATGCAGAAGCCAAGTACGTTGTTGCAGTTGCATTAGACAAGTATGCGAAGAAGGCTGAAAAATGAGGTCGGGATCTATTAGCTTGTGAGAAAATTCAACAAGTTTGACGTTCCCTCACCAAATGAGTCGTCAACGGTGGAACCTGGGATTAGTAATGTGATTCTGGAGATTTTTTTTTAGGTTTACCGAAAGAAAAGGACAAAGTATCTACCAGTTTTTGCAATCAGGCGGCGAAAGGTGATTCTACCTGGGTCTAAGTGAAGCCGGGAACTAACAAAATCATATAGCTTTGGAATAAGGCGCGAAGAAACTATCCCTTTTCTTCCATGAGTTCACCATGCATCGCGGATAGCTCTGGTTACTACGGGTACCCGCCTGATACCCAAATATCACGCATAGTTCCAAGTAACCACTTGCACAAAGGGTGGGAGCATAACTGAAAAATACGGAACGGAGGAGAACGGCATCACTGTAAACTGAATCGGCCTACATGAGGACAGTTTTTCTTGGGTACCCGTTGGAGTCTAAAAGGTCTCAATTGATCGTACACCGGAAACTGATCTACGCTAGCTCGTAAATTGTTCTGCGCGTACGGAAACAATTAAATCTGCATCTCAAATCGGAAAGAGGAATTTCTAGTAGAGTACGAATCGGAGCATTTTGCCAAAAAGTTTGATAAATTGCTTACAAAAGGGATCAAACTAGCTTATCCCTTCCTTTTCTTTCTGCCACCCAGAAGTGACATACTTTTGATGCATAGCTGCGATGCCAGTCAAGGGGAACACGAGGGCTGAGACACTGTCAGGTTGTCCAAGCCTAGACAGGAGCAGCTGAGATGTAGAAGTTGGATTGGCGATGGTGTGGCCATCAAATGGTCGTTCGTGGTACCACAAAATGTTCCATCCATCGGTGCCTAACCACCATGCCACCCGGAGGAAGCACGAGGGCTTGGATACTGCCAGGTCGTCCAAGCCTGGACAAGAGAAGTCGAGAGGCAGAGGTCGGATTCGAACCACGGACCACCACAGGTCAGCAAATTCGCGCTCTAACCACTTGGGCCATCTGGCCCCATTCGGTGTGAAAGGCGGGAAACATATGACCAGGCAGAAGGGACTCAGAACTCCTCCCTGCGTTTGGCCAGGAGACCCAGGTCGCGGACTTTCACATTGCTAGTTTCCAACAGAAACGTCTGGCCGAATGTCAGAGATGTAGACTCTGCGCTATCACTAGGCCTCTCGCCATCCCCATGTTCATCTTCTTTACACACCAGGGTTTCCTTCTTGTAAGTTACCCAGGTTGAATACTACTAGAGCGCTGGTATTTCCGCACTAGTATTGTTGTCAGTGATGATTACTAGCTGTTAGTCAGGTGGTAGTTGATCTGTTTGCCAAACTTGGCAATCAACTTGCAAATGTTTCATCACCGTGAGACAGGACATCGCCCGTCTTGCGTTTATCTGAAGAGTAGATGGTAACTGCAACGTGATTGGTTACTACGTCTACGAGCCAATCGCCAAACTCGGTCAGATCAATAAATTCAACCGAGCTACCAATGATGAGTCATATTGCTCATGATGATGATGATGATCTCTTTCAAAGTATACAGCTGTTCCTGTTATAAGCACTGGTCGAATACGACCGAAGTTACTAAAAGTTTTTGATGAAGCAGTCAGGTTCATTAAATTCACAGGTGCCTCATTCTAAACTGGATGAGCAGACCGAGTTTTGATGGGTTTACTGCGCAGTGTGTGTTATACGAGGTCCCATTGTGTTGTTGAAAATGTTGAATACTCTCTAACTATTTCGCCGAAGCAGAAAGACGGTTCCCAAATACGTGCATCTCATAGTACAGATCAAACAGTTTCCAGGAGGCAAAAATTCACTAGATGGTACAGAGAACCATACTCCCCACGAAACAATAAATATAAATTATCCCACCAGTGATGAGTGAATCCCAGAAAAACCACCGACGACTGAACTGTGGAGGCAGTGTAAATCGCAAACATGCAGACAAATGGACCTGGGAAAGAACAAGAGCAGATGAGGAGCCGAATAAAGCCAGTAAACGTTCCGAACAGACTTACACGCTCTTCTGTCTGACAATCAATGGCATCCTTGAGTTTCTCCAAATCATCCATTGCCTCATTCCAATTCTGCACGAGAATTTCACTTGCCAAGCGACCCCAACAGGCGTCCAGATGACGTTTGCTACCCGGCGTAACCAGTTGTCGTACGACGCGCAGATACTCCGATGCGGTGTTGTAGTTGCCAATGTCGTAGAATACCTGTGTGAAATAAAAGCAGCAAATATGATTACGTGTCTGATTCGGAGTGCCGGTGCTCTCGAGCGGTGCCGGACAAAATTTGCTGCACAGAGAATTCTAGGCGAGGCTCACACAAAAACAAACAACTCATACCTATTCCATCCATACGCATGCAAACTAGACTAGAACCGACGTCCAACAGATCCGACTGAATCACATGCAGCGTCCGAAGGGATACGAAATCTCGCATCAGGGAATGACAACGCCGGTCCTAAATCGTTTAGCTGTAAAACCCTTTTGGTGCCTAATTGCCATGCCGCCAAAAGGAGGCACGAGGGCTGAGATATTGCCAAGTTGCTCAGACTTAGACAGAGGAAGTCGAGAGGCATCACGGACCTTCCTGTTAGTAAATTCCCAACCTAACCACTGAGCCATTTCGCTCCCATGGCTGTCCTAAAATCCGGTAGATATTTGGTGGGTCCCCAGAAAACCCAACACCGAGTTTCCTGCCGTTCCAGTGTCTCATCTGAGTTAGGACTGACATCTTATTCGTAGAAGTCACTTAGATGAGACTATCCAACTTGCTAGCCAGAAAGGTTCGGAGTTTAAAAGATGAGTTCGTTTCTTGGGTCTCCTCAGGAAACTGCCTGAAAGTTAAACCACACGTGAGCATTAGTTGAATCGACGTGAAGCGTTTAGGAAGACTGCTGTGGTTAATTAGGCTCCGCCGTTTATTGGTAGTGGAACGCTAGGCAGTGTACGGATCTGAATCCAGCACTGCTGCGGAACAAGTGGTGATCAGCATAAACCTGCAAAACACTATCACAGTTGTCATTACGTCTAAAGTGCAAGCTGATCTTGTCACTAAGTCGTGCCTCCAATGAACTTAAATGTCCAACTTGTGCACTGAGATACACGGGCGATTAGGACCCGATCTAAAGCTGCCACCTTGACGCGGTAGTCTGGCTTAAATATTGTAATCATCCCGCGGAGTACACCAGCTGGAACTTAATTCCACAAGATGCAACCAGACCAGGAAGGCCCAAAAGGGGTAGTCAGACCGAGAGCAGCGGGGCCCTGAGAAGGATAGTTTCTATCGAGAGTTATCCAGGCTCGTTCGTCAAGCAAGAGGTACTGACAATGTCATCCTTGAGGGCGATATGAATGCCCAAGTGGGCCACCTGAGCTACTTGGAATCACATTTGGGCGGTCGATTCGGAGTCGATGCTCGTGGTAAGACAACGGAAAACGACTAATCCAGTTGTGTGCAGATCACGAACTGTCTTTGGTAAGTGCGAACTTTCAGCATAAACGTTCACATCGTGTAACCTGGCGGTCACTAAGTGCAAATAACCGTGGACCCAGTTGAATCACGTGGCCATCAGCCACCGGTGAACAACCACAATTCAAGACTGCCATTCCTTCTGAAGCATACAACTTGATTCCGATCAAGCCGTGGGACGTCCACGCTTGGTGGTTCGTTTCCCCTCAGGCCCTCGCAAGTCACCAAGAAGCATACCAATCCACCATCTTCGAAGAACTACCACAGCTCAACAATATTGACCTGAGCTAACCAGACAACTCTCCACAGTAAAACAATATTGTACTGGTAGTGAGTACGTGGACGAAGCATGACAAAATGCGAACGGAGCTATGCTAGCGGCATTCATTGTTGTCTATCTGACTTATCCGATTCGGTCACAAGACCGCTGGATGTCGTCGAGATCGTTATACATGATTGATATGAGAAAATCCGTAACGGCAGGTAACGAGTACGAGGGTACACGCAAATCCCTCAAACGTGAAATAGTGAAGCCTGAGAGCTCGGGTGGACATCGAAAGCTTGGGAGATGGAGAAGGCTTGTTCTACCGGAAACAACCGTGCCATATATCAGATGATACGACCGACTGGTAGCGGTCAATGAAAAAGGCGGCTCAAAAACTTCGATTGGAAAGATAGGCCGAACACTTAGAAGAACAATTAGGCTGGCCTCCTGCAACACAGCCTGTGGAGATGGAATGTAAGTTGTGACCATCCACCGGAATATCCGTACTGAAACGTGAAAAGGCACCAGGACCTGATGGTTCGTATCCAGTCCACTTCAAAGAAGGCGGAGAATTCCTGATGACCCACCTAACAAAACTTATTGGTGCGATATGGAACGAAGAGAGTGCCTGCAGAATGGGGCATGTCGACAGTTATTCCTATCTTCAAAAAGGGTACACGGACGCTGTGTGAAAACCACTGTGGCATCAGCCTGGTAGCTGTAGCATCGAAGGTGCTCTTTGGTCTTAGCATTCGAAGGTTGACTGAACACGGGGAGAGGTAGATCCGTGAAAACCAAGCCGGGTTCCGTCCTGCAAGATCACATCTTCACTCCCCGACAGATTTTGGGACAGTGACATCGCATCCGGTAACATCCAAAATGAATGTTCCTTGACTTGAAAGTTGCCTTTGACTTTGTGGACCGGCAGGAACTATAGGAGTGTCTAAGGAGCAAAGGTGTCCCCATAGACTCTTGACACTCCTTAAGGCGCTGTACGCCCGCAGACGTGTGAAGGTCTACGGGAAGCTCTCGCCTGAGTTTACTACATCAAGTGATGTCAGTCAGGGCTGTTCTCTTTTGCCTTTCCTCTTCAAATTCGTCATTGATACGATTATGGAAGACTCACTATCAGTCTCTAATACCTGTGGAGTCAAAGTGCTCCCGGGAGCCCGCTCACAGACATCGAGTACAAAGACGACGTAGCTCTTCCTGGATCTGACGCCGTAGTAATGCAGGCAATATTAAATAGTCTAAATAACTCTGCCTCACGGTTTGGCATGCGTTTCACACCTGCAAAGTGTAAAGTACTTCTGCAAGAGTAGGCAAGATCGAACCCTAACCTAATGCTTGCGGACGAGCTGATTGAGGTACCAGACATATTTGTCCACCTGGACAGCTGTATCACTCCCAATTGTCACGCGAAGGATGACATTCCCATCCGGATTTGGAAGGCTAGAGCAGCTTTTGTGTACCTGCATCACCTGTGACGTGGGCGTGACATCAGTTTATCAGCCAAGGGTCAAGTTTACAATGCGGCGGTGTGCTCCATATCATCATGCGGATCAGAAACCTAGCGACTGCGCGCCGAGGAAGTCCGAAGACTTTCAGTTCGACCATCGACGTCTTCAGAGCATTGCCCGAGTCTGGTGAGAACACCGGATCAGCAGTGCCGAAGTACGTCGAATGGTATTCGGAAGAAATAACTCACCCACGAGAGATGAACTGATCGCACTGCATAGGTTGCGCTGGCTTGGCCAGGTACTCCGTATGCCAGTCGACCGATTTCCTCGAAGGGTTTTTTCGCACAACCACGCGAAGGATAGAAACGAGCCAGGGAAAGTCAAACAATGACTTGGTAGTGACGTATGAAAGCCATTACCAGTGAAATCAGCTACGTTGATGATTGCCGTCTCCCTGGATGGGGATCAAAAGACGGTCATCATCATCATCTACAGCATGACATCACTGTTCAACACCGATACTTCGCTACCGTATAACCATGATTTATTTGAAGACCTTATTGTGAAGAAAAGAATAGAGATGGGACACATCAACGTTTAGAGACATTGTCGGACATGACCCAGTTGCGCCCTCAATGGTTTTCGTGCATCCAATGCATAGCTCCCTTCCCAATCTCCCCAATTAAAGTCGACTGACAATTATATCACACCCCACCTCCAATGCGCAGCTACCTAGCCCACCTTCAAAAATCATCGATGAACGAAACTGGTAGTTACAACCATTGTACAACAGCCGCTTGATAATCCAGGAAAACATTTCGACGGCCATACACCGAATGGCTTTGCCTGTCTGCGTGAATGTGGAGGAAATCAGAATGATAAGTGAATCGAGAAACGGAAATCTCGAATCAAAGCCCTCCAACGGTATCTAACTGTCACGTGATACAGCCGAGTCCATGAATACTTTGTTGTTTGTAGCCTTCATGTAATAAGCGTTTGTAGTGACAGCTTCCACTGACTGGGATCAGACTGCATTCAGTACATAACTGAAGCAGCCGCTTTCCGTTATCCATGAGAAGACACCATCGAATCCTTTGCTGGCCTTAGTCGGCCGACTCAAGCAGTCATATCATCGGCCATAATAAGGGCATCTACGATTTGTGCTGACCAAACCAATCACGATAGACCTCGATGGAAACCATCTTTCCGAACTTTCCGGAGCATGGGTAGGCACAATAATTAGACGGGGTCTTACGGCGTCAAGCAATATTTGTGGCAATTGAGCCATACAATTGTACCACACAGGACAGTTCAATGGGATCCAGCCAACCAAGTGCTTTCAGCCGTGGGTTTGGAGGAAAACTTCACGCTACAGCTAATACGGGTCACGGAGACGGAATCACCGGGGACCTGAAGGGCGGACAGTGAAATAAACAGGCTTGTCCTAAGCGGAGTGGAATTGTTTCGGAGACGCAAGATGAATCGACAGAAAGGGAAAATGGGGTTTCAGTAAGAAATAGCTTGCCCAATTTGAGGCAGCGACAGTACCCAAACTCTCCATAAGCTCTGTAAGGTTAAACGTTGTTCAACTCTCTTCTTGAGTCACTGAGTCGGGCGGGAAACACAGCACTCTTCTGGGCAAACGATGCTTCGGCATGCGCAGTGCGTAACCAAACCAGCGCAGCTCTTGGTGCTGCACACGTTCTTCGGTTGAAGTTCCTGTTTCATCACCGAACACTCGTTTTCTAATTGCCTGGTTGAGGAATCGGCGGTGCAAGCCTACACAGCCTATAATTCCGATGAAACGGCTAGCGAAAACCTGAAGACGTGTCAGTTTGGCTGCCCTCACAGGCCAAGTCTTACATCCACACAACAAAACAGCCCACGCTGTAGCCTGATATACATGTTCCTCAAGATTCAGGGATATACCGCTTTGTTGCCATAGGTGTCCCAAATTAGCAATCGCCACATGAGCCGTGAACATTCGTGCATTAACCTCACCTGCTACACTAAAAGACTCCTAAAAAGGTCCACAATCTCAAGTGCCTCCTTTTGAATTGTAAATGGCGTGTTCAGCAGCTGCATGACCAGAAACATGATCATAGACTTTATGGGTGCAAAGGGCACGCCAAAGGATGGGGTGACTTTTGATGAGTTCATCCTAGGCCTTCTCTTCGTCAAATACAGCAACGATGTCATCTACATAAAGGCTTTCTTCAGCAACTATTTGAACACCAGGGTTTTTTAAGACCCTATAGCGCTTGTCTCATTACTTCGTCAGTCACAATCGAAAAGAAAGAAAAAGAAAGTGGACATCCTTATCGGACACCACTTTGTGTAGGAGAGCGATCTGAGGGATCCCCGTATGCTCTCACACGTCCAAAAGTTCGAGGATATGACAAACTTCTGGGACATCAATAGCTAAGCGAGCATGTTAAAGAGAACGGCTCGATCAGCTGAGTCAAATGCGCATTGGAGGTCCAGGAAAACCAGAATTGCGGTTCTTTTATACGTATGGCGTTGTTCTAGCACCTGACGGAGTGCGAATATTTGGTCAACGCAATCCTACCAGGTCGGAACCCGGCTTGATGCTGTGGGGTCAATGCCTTATGGGTCACCATAAGGCGACGGATGATAAGTGATGTCAAGAGTCTTGTTACAACAGAAGATAAGTTGATCTTTCTGTGGTTACCACACTCACTATCAACCGCTTTTCGAAAATGGGCAACATCATCAATCCATCCCAACTGTCTGAGGCAATCTCCTTTTCCCAGATGAAGACAAAAAGAGTAGAGTAGGGGCTCAGTGGTTAGAACGGGAATTTACTGACCGGGAGGTCCGTGGTTCGAAACCGAATTCGACTTCTCCTGTCTAGACTTGGACAGGCTGGCAGTATCACAAACATCGTGTTTCCTTAGAGTGGCATGGTAGCCACGCACCGAGAGGAGTGCTATAGCTGAACGTTTCCGTTTTGTTTTCGAGAGGACCAACAGACTGAGTAAATCAACCCTATCCTCGAACAATGCGCGTGGGAGGTAACTTGGACCTGATAAGCCCGTTTAACTTCGGGATATGCCAACCCCTTAGTTGCTAACCCAGTTTTCCGCCTTTTACGCGTTCCGGGAAAGCAAATAATCGACTCTAGACCAGTTCACAGTCAGAATCCAGATAAATGCTCAAAAACGATCGGTAGCCGCCGACGGTAAATTATGGCGACGAGATTAATCTGGGTGCGTGCCTGGCATATTGGAGGAAACAATGTGGACAGATGATTTCGCTTATTTTGGATATTACCGTATAAAAATAGCCTTCGGTCAGCACACAGCCGAGGCAGTCGTTCACCTTGTCCGCATGCACCGAATCCAATCCAAATCGAGATACAATCGAGTCTCAGATGTGCTGAGTCTGCCCAATTGTGTATTGAAATCTCAGGCAACCACAGAGATGCCTCGGCTCTTAGCTGTTGTCACATTCAAGGTGCCATTAAAGTTGTCTTTGTGGTTAGAGGTAGAGTCGATCAGGGCGTAAGCCGACATACTCCTACAGCCTTGAGATTGCTTCGGGAGTGTGGCCAGACGAACTGCACAGAGGCGACTCTCAATTGATATCCAATGAAAGAAGAATCCTTCCGTCCAGTCACTTAAACGACACCACCCCCTGCCCCGCCTTCCGAATCGCTAGAGACACGCAGCCCAAAGCGAGTGGGGAGTGATGGGAGAGTTAGCTCAATGAATGCTTGGATTTTTTTCATACGTGGCATGCACAGCGCCAAGCGAGTCATGTGAGAACAAGAGCAGCGTGTTGTCCCGCTTGCTTCAGAGTGCGCATACTGAAAAGAGCCGTTCGTCCGTGTTTGAACACTGATTTCGAGATGCCTGGGTTTGTCAGCGCAGGCTGACCAGTGGATCCTGTAGACAAGACCGATGCAAAATGACGGAGTCGTCAATCCTAATGGATAGGCCTGCAATAAGCGTGTTTAATGGGTTGTGGCAGAAAAATGTGTGAAAGCAGTAGTCTGTTTTGTATACCTACCATGTTGTATACAGCAAGTGAGGCCACCCAGCAACGCTGATGTAACATGAGAGTATTTTCACTTGTAGGAATCGTTGATGTAGGTGGGCTTGGAGTACTGCCCGTGAGCCCGAACCTACAGAGGAGTACGATTAAGGTCCTCAACCAAAGCCTGTCTCAAATACCTGACTGCAACATAGCGGCGAAGGGTGGGAAATGCTAGTGCATTGTTTTTTTTTAGAAGAACAAGTTGCCATACATGTCCCCACCCCGAAACCGAAGGACCAGAAGACTGTGTTGGTCAAACGTCTAACCACTAAGCAACTCGGTAGGAAATACACTGCGAGTGTCTCACGGACACCCCGCAACGTAGCTCAATAGGTCACGGAGGCACACAAACCATCACATTACAGTGAGGTCCATTCTCTTCGTGACGGACCCACAGCTGATCGCTATCCGTTTTAGCTGTGTGTACGGCTGCATGTGACCCAACGAAACGATGCGACAAACTGAGTTCTTTTGTGCTAGTGTTCGCAGTGAACAAAACATGAGCTGCGCACAACTGAATAAATCGGTCACCGTTATAATCTCGTGGCGATAACTGGTGCTTCTTGTCATCCAATCTGTTTGCGGATCGAACCGCAACACCTGTGCCTTTTTACCTGTCATAAGAGATTAGATAGTAGGCGGTAAGACTCTTATTTTGCGACTTCCACACTTTTGTTTGGCGAGGCACGCACAGAGATCAAGAACAAGTATCTCATTTTGCCTGTTTTGAAGGATACAGCGTACAACCTGCTGTTCACAGAAGCACGGTCCAAAAGAGTATTCGGCCTCGAGAATCAAGGAAAAGAGCACCAGGGCAAAAGATATAATCCGATTGTTCAGGCCGATGATGAGGGTTTGTGCGAGGTGCCCCACGTTACACAGATGTAGACTATAAGGGGGAGGGCCAATTGTCAGATACTCTCTGTAAATGCCAAAAATCATACATGGAATAAAGCAAACCACAAGGTAAATTGATGGACGTTAACTCGGTTTTTGAATAGTTCAAGGTTATATGAGTAAGGGTAAAGAGAATGGCAGAGAGCTACAAGACGGGCTGCTCTTGGGGAAATATGACAGCGTGCTAATAACTTGTTACGGGTGAACCAACACGTGTCACCCGCTCAGAAGGGGCAGAAGAAACAAGCTGTGGAGGTTGACCGTGGTACTGCCAGCAGAATAAAGCAAAAAATGTTGCGTTCAAATGGTGGGAGAATGCTTTAGATTATCAGTTAGCGAAGGATTATCGATGAAGTGTACATGAGTTCGAGAAAACTTGATGGGTAAGGGGCGAGCTTACTAACCGGAAGGTCCGTGGTTCCAATCCAAACCCGGCATCTTGACTGCATGTGTCTAAGCTTGGGCAACCTGGCAGTATCTCAGTCCTCGTGCTACCTTCGAATGGTATGGCAGCTAGGCACCGGAAGTATGTTACCGCCGAACGACTATTTATTATTATCATTATTATTACTCTTTACAATCTTATGTTGAACGGAATCGAGAAGTGAGTGGGAGGTCCCATTCCAAAAATGCGAGAAGTACCCTAGGGTAGGGCGAATTTGTGATTCATGGAGTAAGGAAGTGGAACAGTATACAGTAGTGTGCTAGATGCTTCCGTCACAAGAAACCTAGTATGGATACAAAAAGCGACATGGTTACATGGAGGAACGTTAGTGAGTTCGAAAATTCCTAGATGGATAGAAGAAGTGACGGGAGGCTAGAGACCGTTGACCTAATGGAGTTCGTTTCGTTTAAATCATTTAGCTGTAGCATCCTTTCGGTGCCTAACTGCCATGCCACTCGAAGGTTGCACGAGGGCTGGGATACCGCCAGGTTACCCAAGCCTAGACAAGAAGGGAAAGTCGAGAGGCAGAGGTCGAGGTTTCGGACCACGAACCTTTCGGTTAGTAAATTCGCGCTCTAACCCCTTGGACTATCTCGCCCTAATGGAGGAACAAGGGAACCAACCCGGCTGTCACCTTGACGTGGTGGTCGGTCTTGAGTGCTGCAATGAGCCCGCAGACTACATTAGCTGGAACTTCGTTCCACAGGGTGCAACCATGCCACCAAGGCCAAGTGGGAGCAGTCAGACCAAAGATAAGAGGACCCAGTACTGCAAGTAATCGTGCTGAAGGCGGTCTGGGGTAAAGTCGTCGTGTCCTCGCCATAGAATTGGCGGCAGTAAGGTGTTTCTCCCATCCGACAATTGTATCCATATTCATGAACGCAGCTGGCTGCCTTCCCCCGAGGAAGGACGGGTTGACCGTGACCGCAAGCGCAAGCGCATTACTCAATACGGTGAAATACTTTTAAAATCAAGGAGTCTAGTGCTGCTTCCAGAAGTGATCTGTTGTACGCATCCACATTAGGAGTCAGACGGCAATGCCCTGTTCCTGTGACATTGAGTTAGGCCTGATCTTTTACAGCCGAGCAGGTCAAACTATTGAGTCATTGTGGCTCTGAGCAGGGCCCTCAAAGAAAAACCTACAGCCTGCTACCTAGTGGGTCACATTTTTGAATCAAAGGCGAGATAGCTCAGCGGTTAGAGCGCGAGCGTACTTGACAGGAAAGGTCCGTGGTTCGAACCCTGCCTCTGCCTCTCGACTTCCCCCCTGTCTAGGCAGGCAACCTGGCAGTATCCAGCCCTCATTGATAGCTGTGGGTGGCATGGCAGCTGAGCACCAAAAGGGGGTGCTACACCTGATCTCATCATCATCATCATCGACAGCATGACATCAGTGTTGAACACCGATGCTTCGCTGCCGTACAACCATGATTTATTTGAAAGCCTTATTGTGAAGAAAAGAATAAAGATGGATGGGGAGGGGACTTATTGCTGCCTTACTACAATCATTCCGAGGTGCCTACACCTCCAAACACTCATTCAGGCAATCTGGATAGAAACTGACAACAAGATCGCCACTGACATCGGTTGGCAGCCATATCTTGCAGCGTCTCCAACCAGGCGCAGTGGGGATCACGCGGTCCCCATCCTGGAAGGCGAGTAGCACCGACAGCACCCAAGCGTTTCGTGATTTCTTTCATACCCTTCTGCCAGGTCAAGGGTTGGCCACCTCTCTGCTTACGCCACTCTGGCATGGAAAACAGCACTCTCTTCGGCAAACGATGATTAGGCATGCGCAACACATGTCCCAACCAACGCAGCTTCTGGTGCTGGACACATTCTTCAATGGAAGTACCCGTTGCACAACCCAAAACTCGCTTTCTAACTGCCTCGTTACGGATTCGCCGACACCATCCCACACGAGCTATGGTTCTGAGACAACGATTGTCGAACACCTGAAGACGTCTCAGTTCCGCTGCTCGAACAGGCCAAACCATACAACAAAACAGCCCGCACTGTAGCTTGATACACGTCCCTTGAGATTCAGGGACACACCACTTTGACGCCATAGGTGTCTCAAATTAGCAAACGCGACCCGAGCCTTGCAGATTCGTGCATTTACCTCATCTGTCACACTACAATCAGAACTAATACAACTTCCAAGATATGTAAAACGCTCCACAACTTCCAGTGCCTCTCCTGGATTGTAAGTGGCGTGTTCAGTGACTGCATGTCCAGGAGCATGACCTTACACTTTTTGGGTGCAAAGTGCATACCAAAGGACGGGATGACTTTGGTCAGTTCATCTAAAAACACCTGCGCCTTCTCCTCCTCTTCAAGATGAGAACGATGTCATCTGCATATTCCAGATCGACAAGGTTTTCGTCAGAGGCTATTTGAACACCGGGGTTTTGGAGACCTTCCAGCGTTCGTCTCATTATTTCATCGATCACGAAGTTAAACAGGAATGGGGAGAGTGGGCATCCCTGACGGACGCCACTTTGTGTACGGAAGCTTTTGGAGAGCTCGCCGTATACTCTCACACGTCCGGAAGTCTTGGAATACAAAGAGCTTATTATGTTCACGAACTTCCGGGGCAAGCGTGTCAAGCAGAACAGACCGGTCAACCGAGTCAAATGCGCCTTGGAAATCCAGGAATACTAGAATTGTGGGTCGCTTATACGTATGGCGTTGTTCTAGCACCTGACGAAGTGTGAAGATTTGGTCAACGCAACCCCTACCAGGCCGGAATCCCGCTTGCTGCTGAGACAGTGTCTCACGAGCCACCGTAAGGCGACGAAGCACAAGTGACGCCAACAGTCTCGTTACGACCGGGGTCAAGCTGATCCCCCTGTGGTTGCCACACTCACTACGAGCCCCTTTTTTGATGGGCACTATCACCGACTCTCCCCAGTTGTCTGGGACAGACTCCTTTTCCCAAATGCAGGCAAACAGATCAGACAGGCGTTGACTGAGGATTTCACCCCATCTTTGAACAATGCGGGTGGGAGGTCATCCGGACCAGAGGCTCGGTGGCGCTTGAGAGAACATATGCAGTCATAAACCTCCGAGGCCGTAGGTGGTTCCACGTTCACCGTCCAGGGTTCTACGTCACCTGTGGGTTCCAGATGGGCGCCAGCTGGTGGCCATGACAATTGTTGTTCGAAGTATTCGGCCCATCGGTCGAGACGTTCTTCTTTATTCGAGATGGTCACTCCATTCCGATCCTTGATAGTTTCGCTCACAGGTGGTTTCCGGGGACCGGTCGCACGGATCAACTGAAATAATCTTCGGGCATTACCGGATTTCTGGGCCTCTTCCATTTCCTTGGCTTTCTGTGTCCACCACACTTCGCGGTCGGCTTTCACACTCACCTTCACTTGACGTCTGATAATTCGTCGCACCAAGTTATGTTCCGGGCCGGCTGGGATATTTCTCCGAGATTTAAGCAGTGCCACCGTTCGGTCTGATATCCAGTGCTTGAGTGCGCCTGGTGGTGCCGTGCCACAGGCGAAATTCCCAGCACTATGCAAAGAGGTGGCAATCTCGTCCCAGTATGCGTTCACATCTGATGGTGGAGCATTTGGAAGAGACCCTAGAAGACGATTCTGGTAAGTTCGTCTAACATCCGGATCTGCCAGTCTCTCAGTTGCCAAGCGATTTGTCCGCACCTTACGCGGTCCTGAAAACGTAGGGAGAAGCGACTCCGGACGAGCGCGTGGTCGGAATCCACAAATGTGTTCCAAAACGACCGGCAGTCAGTTACTGATCCGCGCCATCGGTAACTGATGGCGATGTGGTCGATTTGAGTTTGTGGTCGGCGTGTCGTTGGAGGACACCATGTGGCCAGACGACTTCGGCTATTCCGGAAGTTAGTACTGCATAGAAACAGCCTGCGATCAGCACACAGCTGAAGCAATCGTTCCCATTGTCCGTACGTACCGAGTCCAATCCATGTCGACCTCCTAATTGAGTCTCAGATACGCTAAGCCTGCCCACTTGTGCATTCAAATCTCCAGCAACCACCACGATGTCTGAGCTTTTAGCTCGCCGCAGCAGGGCATTCAGGGCGTCATAAAACCTGTCTTTGACGGTGTCGGAGCTACAGTCAGTTGGGGCGTACGCAGACACGATAAACAAACATCGATCAACATCCCGCTTGTGAGACTCCTTCACAGACGTTGCCAGACGAACCGCACAGAGGCGACTATCAACAGGTATCCAGTCAAGCAAGGATACTTCCGCCCGGTGACTTAGGACGATACCAACCCCTGCACATCCAGCTGCAGCAGCCTCTGGATCACCAGAGGTGCGCAGTCGGAAGCGAGTGGAGACTGATGGGGCGGTTAGCTCAATCACTGTGCTTGCATCTTGAATTCTTGTTTCGAGACACAGCACACATCAATGCCAAGCGAGTCCAGTGTGAGAGCAAGAGCAGCTTGTTGTCCTGCTTGCTTCAGAGTGCGCACATTGAAGGCGGCCAGATAGACTGAGTGTCGAGGCTTGAAGAGTGATTTGGAGATACCTGAGGATGTCGGCGCCATGTGACGAGCAGATGCTGCGCAAAACCGATGCAAGACGAACGGAGTCATCAGTCCTAAGTGCTGGGCCTACAAGAGGAGAGTTATTAATGGGGTGGGGGAGGGGGAAGAAAAAGTATGTGAAAGAGAAAGAAGGGAGGCGTCAGCAGTAGCCTGTTTTCGCACCCGCCCTGCTGTATGCAGCAGTAAGGCGACCCGGCTGATGGCACCACGCGACGGCCGATGTGGCATGAGTTTTTTGTATGTGCAGTTCATGGTTGTACGTGGGCTAGGATACTGTCAGGGCGCCCACACCTAGACAGGAGGACGATTAGGGTCCTCAACCAAAGCCTTTGGCTCAAAAGCCTAACCGCAAGGCAGCGGTGTTTGGCGGGAAATGCAAATGCATTACTGTTTCTACGGAACAATTCGCCACATGTTCCAACCCCCAACCTGGAGGACCAGGAGACTGTGTTCGTCAGACCTCTAGCTTGACCAACCTGGTATGAGAGACTCTGTGAGTGTCGCAGGGACACTCCACAGTATAGCTCAATGGGCCGCTGAGGTGCGCAAACCGCCACACCACGGTAAGGTCCAGTCTCTTCGTGACGGGCTACAGCTGAACGATTTGAATCAAAGGCTAGGGACATGGTCCCCAAACGAAACCATTCGTCCTCCCATAGGTTCAGGATGGGGCACCTCTCTAACCCCTTCCTATCGTACATTCAAACGTCGCTGGATGATATGTCAGTTGTCTGACCGATGTGCCTTATTCGCCCTGCCGCCCAGTAACAACAAACAAACATCTTGCTTTCAACATCCGCAATCTATGTCGAATTGATGAACAGTCCATGTTTGCTCACGCCTTATACTCCCGTGTTCGCCTATTCCCCAACGGATTGCAGTCCTTGCGCTGAGGATAACTTCTGTTGAGAATAATCAGAGCTTACTCATCAAGCAAGAAGCACTCGGAGCCGATGCTGGTCGCACAGATTCCTCTAGTTGTGTGCTGATCATCAGCTAATTCCGGCCAGTACGAATTCTCAACAACAATAGACGCTTGCGCCTCGGAACCTGGCGGCCAACAAGTGTAAACAAACCGCGAACCCAATTGGATCACGCCGCTATCAGCCATTGATGGATGGCCATGATTCAAGATGCCCCGTTAGGTAACCTACAATCCGGTATGAGTTGCCAGTTCGCGTGGGCGAGATGGCTGTGGTTAGAGTGCGAACTTACGAACCGGAAGATCCGCGGTTCGAACCCGACCTCTGCCTCTCGACTTTCCCTGTCTAGGCTTGGGCAGCCTGGCAGTGTCCCAGCCCCCATGCTTCCTTCTGGTTGCATGGCGGTTAGACACCGAAAGGGCGCTACAGCTGACTGTGTTTTTCCAATTTCAAAACCAGCTTGTTTATATTTACTGTTTTATAGGCAGTTTTCACCCTTACTTTTTGAGCATCGAGAGTGTACTGACATAGTAGCACGCCAACATAGGGACTAAGTAATGAGTGGAGGCATCCGACAGCGAGCGAATCCCTAAAGTAAGAAAGCTTTATTCGAAGATGGAGACTGTGCGAATCGATCAGCCAAAAGATCAGACTTTTGACAAGGGTGCCATTCACAACACTGTATATCTACCCAGTAGCAATGCAGAGAAGACGCCAAAAACTTGTGGAAATTAAAATGTGACTATAGTCAAATTGCACTGCGAGGATATAATGATCAACGAAAGTGTTTTCCGAACGCATAGGTTATCCCAGAGATCAACCACCACGGCACGCACTACATAAAGAATACGTATTTTAACCACTAGTTTTTACGGACTCAGTCATTTGCCCAAAAGGAAATACCCGAACCTACCCTCGCGGCATCGAACATATCATCCAGCATCTCCAACTTGAAATTGTACTTAGTTTCCAGATTAGAAAGGAGGTCCTTCGCGTTCTTGCATTGTGCGACTTCCTTCATTGTTTCGGGGCTGAAAATCGCTTTCACTGGCTCAAGCTTCATTTCCATTTCGTTAATGCTTTCAAGAACTTTTTCACGTCTCTCGGAATAATCTGTGGGGGTTACCAGACCAATGTCAATACCTTCGGGGACTTCTTCGTCATATATTACTTTGTAAGTATCCGCAGCATAGTCGACCATGGAGGTACCCAACAGGACTTCCAACTTCGTTTTCAACAAACTGGTTTCGTCATATATCTAGGGAAGTAAGCTTGCGGGAAATACCACCACTCACATTTTTCACACAGATATATTCTAAAAGTGGTAGTATCAGGTGTTTGTCCAAGAAGTTACTGATTCTATGGGTTAAATCAAACTCGGCCATTCTCGGACCGATGGAAAAACACGGGAGCGTAAAGTACCAAATATGGCGCTTTTTTGGGTATTCAGTTCACTGGGTTCATTGGCTCATTGAGTGTCCCAAAGTGAAGTCTCCGTGACCGAGGTTGACCGTCGGGAATATCTGCTCGAAAGTAGTGGAAAATGGCTGATCTTGGTACGGCATTCACCCGCCCTTTGGGTACCGGAATCCACGGTTGTATTCAGGAGATTTTTTGATAGAGGTAACTAGAGAAACCAGTGGAGCTCCAGGTGGACATGCGGCGTCCGGTCATGGATTACCAGTTCAGCACCATTCACAGATTCACGGACTCACACTTACGGACTTATTAATAGCATCAAGGCTTTCAACCAAGCTTCCGAATCAGGTTAGTTCTTGTCGATCAGTGGCACAAGCGAAAAGAGGGTGTAGCAATACTCTTTAAATTCTCAGCTCAAGGCAGTAAGATTGCCAGCGTGAGGGCCCCTATTGAAAAAAGCCCCTATAAAAAAGCGTCTAAAAGTGTTTTGAACTGGGTACTTGATGCAGCATGAACAACCGTCCGATAAAGGCTATTCTCCGAACCAACTACCCGAAATTAGGAAAACCATTGCTTAATAAAAGTGTAAGCATCAAAAATCCTCTTACCACGTCCCCGCTATGTATTAGCCAGGTCAACAATGGAAAATCCGTTGGCCAGAACTTATTCAAGCGAAGCATAAGTAAATATTAGGTCTCCTTGGAGGCGACGACACTCCAGGGGAGAGGTCAAGCAGCACAAGAGGCGTTTTATAATTAACGTATTTAAGGGCGTAGTCATTGTCTTAGAAGCTCGTTTGACGCGCTCAACGAGGGTCTGAAGTAAAACTGGGGGAATGGCCACTGAATCATCCATAGGACAACGAGTGTCTTTTAGGCCGATATCTCATGGTAAATTTAGAAGGACAAGTTTGAAGAGCGGCGGACACCTAAATCCCTTTTAGTACCTATCCTCGTAATGTTTTCTGGTCCATTCTCACCATGGATGATAAAAGCTTTCACTGAGTATTTTTTGAATGATATATGGACGCACCTTCCGTCTTTCAGAGAAAGGTGGAAGCCCAAAGACCACTGCTTTGCATCGTCTACATCCATTTGGGGAGCGCTGGCGTTGGGACCCCAGGATTTCAAGTCGTCCACAAAAAGTGGACACGGACGTGAAAGAACATCATGAAGGTCGTTGACGTAGCTCAGAAGCGGAAGCGGTCCCATAACGGAGCCCTGATGAACTCCAATGGGGACCGGCGCCAAATCAGAGCAGGCGCAGCATACTTTCACTCGAGATGTTCTCTTCGATGAAAACGCCTTCACTCAGCGTAGTATTTCCCCTTGAATCCTATAGAACTCAAGCATGTTGAGCAACGGAACGTGTGGGACCCGATCGAATGCTTTTGGGAAGATAAAAATAGTGCAAATGAAGTAAGGCCTTCCTTATTTGGCTTTGGATAAGCTTTGCATAAATAAGTGAATGTGAGCCAGGCAAGGACGGTTGCGGAGGAATCTGTGTTGCACTAAGGTTATCAAGATTTTGGTAGTGAGGTGATTTACGATGGCCCCTCTTCAGAATACACCCCATTACCTTGCATGACTAGTGAGGCCAATTGGCCTGTTGCCGCTTTAGAATGGCGTGAAAATCGCATCCTCCCTTTCCTGAGCGACGAAGAAATGCTTCGCCAGTGTGAGCAACGTTTTCTTCTAGATCCTTGAATGGACCTCGTTTGGCCCCAAAGCGCCGAAGAGGGTTGTGTTGTGCAAGAGATGACGAATGATCTCCCCCGTAAAGACCCAGCTAGTTAAAGGCCCTTCGTAGTTACGTCTTGACGTAACTGAATGTGAAAAATCGCTGGGGCATAATACAGGCCTGTACAGCTTATTATGTGGACCTTAGATGGAACTATTCGGTCACTGGTGGGTTCCTCGTTTCTGTCCTCCAAGGACAAAGCGGTTGGCTCATTTCTTCGGCTGTCTCACGTTTACCTTGGATACAGCTCACCGCCTATGGCGCTGTCCTCTTTTCCCACCCAAAACCCCATGTACTCACAGTCCCGCCAGTCATGCCTTTATTCTGACTGTAACCTTATGATCATGCCTGACGGCATGCCCCCACAAGTTGGGAATAAACATTATTATTATTAGTTAACTGATACGTTTTCGTTTTTCCGAGTAAGGTCTATTGTAGCGCCTTGTTTTCATGTGCTGCATCGGTGGGCTTTTTCTCTACAGTAGTTCCGCATTGTGCGAAATACCGCCTTAACTTTCGTTTCACCTACAGTTAACTCTTTGAAGAATAGCTGGGACCTGGTTTCCAGAAAACTCCGAATCTTTTTAGGTACCTTCGTCCGTTTGATACAGCACTGGCTTCTTTGGAAAAACACGTCAGCCTCATGAATTTTCTGGATATTGATCGTGTATATCTCCTACACTGTAGCTAGCCCCGGTTTAAGTTGGTCCAGGAAGATTAGCATTTCTGAGAAGTCTGTATGGCAGATACTTTGGACCCACTTCTAAGATTCCAGGTTGCTGGCCCAGCAGCAGACGAAACCAAAGGCTAGCACAAATTGGCCACTATCTGGTTGGCCTGCGCGACATCTGGCGAGTGCATCGCCATGTTACGTCCAAGCCCTGTGATGAACTACTTTGTCCAGAATCGATGCAAAAAGTCCACTAGACCCGATGTGCTGGAACACCATCCAGTTCTTTGCAGCGTTATGACCGCATAACATCAGGCGATGTGTAAAGTGGTAGCTGGAGGGGAGTCGCTCGAGATTTTGTAGTAGGAACTGGTTGTCTTCCAGTGGATCTGAGATGCAACGGTAGAAAACGCTGAGAAGAAGAGAATCGGTCCCGCGCAGCGGGATCTGAATCCATGGAGATGCAGGAGATTTTCTGAGATGACACTGTGGGCAAGACTTCTGTAACCGGTATTGTGGACGGTTGTTCAAGGCAAGCCATGTGTTGAACATCGCAAATTTTGTTGAAAATAGTGGAACAGTTTGTGGATAAGCACTTCGACAATATCCCTCTTGAGTCCAGAGGTGGGGAGCAGAAGTCCGCCACCAGAGGGGATGGCAGTTTTAATAGCTCTGTGCCGGGTTTGATTCCAAGGCTTCTAGGGTGTACCTGCGTCATACTTGTCCTCTTCCTGCCTTGGCGTTTCAGAGGACAGCAGTTTGTATGCAGAAGGTTTGCCCCCGAAGCGACCGGTACTGGTAACTTCCTCTCCTTAATCCCAAGACCAGCTGCTTAACTTGACTGGACCTCTTTTCCATTTGCTGCATATTCAAGCCAAGTGCCTCAGCAAGGTACTTCCAACGTTGCCCCTAACGGGCACCGTTCCATCGACCACCGCGTGTTGAAACACTGCAGAAGCACCCGGGTGCAGCATCCGGGACATATTTATCTCAAATTCTTGCGCTAGTCTTGTTAGGAACCGGGAAGTTCTGACCTGTTGGGTTTCCAGCTGCTCTTACCAATGCTGAAAGTAACATGGCTTCTCCAACTTCTCAACACTAACACCAATTCTTGTTTAAAATACCCATTCTCCAGAGTCGGTGCGGGTTCTAGTGCCATAAAAAACCGCGCACGATGCGAATGGATAGATCGGAAAACAGAACTTTTGTGGCCCACAATTATAGGCAACTGGAGAGACTTGAATCGAATGACTCGAAGAATGTTATGAGGATGGGTTGGGATGGTCTTGTGGGTAATTGTAACACGCTCGGTCGGTAAATAATGGGGATTTGTTGAACTACGTGCAAGCCACGAAGCCATACCTGGGTTTGTGGGCAGCCTCGTACATGGACACTTTGGGTAAGTCAGTTGGGGTTGTCATAGCAGTAAGGAGTGGCGAAATAACCGTGTCAAATTAAGACCAGCGTGGATCAAGATTATTCTTAGGTCTATCAAGGGCGCGGCACAGTTCATTGCTGCCATACAAACGAAGCAATAAAACAATCATGTCTACATTGAGGACCCAAAATCGACAAAATTGTCCAAAAGGTCAACTAGATGGCACTGTGCTATGAGTTAGACTGCGGACCGACATAGCAGGCAGCCAAGAGTGGCCACAATTTCCGACTACTGCTGTGGAGCGACACTGTCCGATTAAAAAAACGGTAATCGATAGTAGGTGTGCGGGGTCCATGTTAGCAACTTAGGTTTTGCTGTAAATGTTGTTTTGGATTAACAGGAGGATTTCTGGGATATATGCTACAACCAGGGAAGATTGAACCAGTGGCGCGCGTGTCCGACGAAATTTACTTCCGTTTTAGATTTATCTTTACTTCATTGCAGAAGGCGGAGTGCGAGGCTCAGCATAAGGTACAGCATGTCTTTGAGGAAAGAGCATGTAGTTGAACTTAGGACTGTCAACCGTACAGTCTTTTGCACCGTTGGGGAGAGAAGGGGCGAGAGTTTTTGGATGTTTGGGGCTGGATTATAACAGAAAAGGCCGATCTGGTAGAACGAATGCAGATGGGCAGGCAAGGCGCATCAAGGGGATGGATTATGGAGCGTCAGGGTCTCCCGACCACCTAGAGGACAGGAGAGATGTATGTTATTTGGGTTTGATTTGGCGAGTACTCCTGAGCAATGAGATATAGTACAGCTTGAAATCCCCGATTAGAACACTACCATTATCGGAGACAGTCAGATCATATCAACAGTGATTGCGTTAGGAGCTCATTTATTCAGATGTCGTAGGCATGATTGTAGCCAAGATAGGCAACATCACGTAAAGTTGTGATCATGCCTGATGGCATGCTTCCCACCAATTGGGAATAAACATTGTTATTATTATTATTATTATTATTATTATTATTATTATTATTATTATTATTATTATTATTATTATTATTATTATTATTATTATTATTATTATTATTATTATTATTATTATTATTATTATTATTATTATTATTATTATTATTATTATTATTATTATTATTATTGCGGGCTGTTGTTTTCCATCGTATTAGGTTACCGTGAACTTGGAACCCCTTTTTCGTCGGTCCGCATAAATACTCGCCTGGTGTTTACCATAAGTAGCAAAGAGAAGCGACAACGCGTACAGTTATGAGTACAATTGCTGTCGTTGGTCATTGGTTTATGTTGCCGTATACAGTTAAGGCTTCACAATTGACGTCGCATATAGACATGGACCTAGCAGCTACGATAAGTAGCCAAGGTAGGCAACAGCGTGTACAGTTATCATGCTGACTGGCAATGGTTGGTCTTATTTTCCGTCAATATGATTGAGCTTTATGACGCATCACAACTAACAAACGTGGCACTTTGCAGTGAGAAAGATATTGTTGTGTTGGTAATCTACATGCAAATATCTCATAACGCTGAATTATATACTGACTAGTTGTATTCATGAATGGCGTGTGTACCCGCATCAGTACTACACAATGCAACAAATTCTCCTCCATTATTATGCTGGACGGAGGCCGAGCTTCCAAAAGGCCTATGGTGCCAAAGTTCATCTAATTTGTTAAGTTTTAGGGGTTTTACGCAAGCGAAATCCATTCAGCAGTTTTTCTGAGTGGAAGTTGCACTGCATATTCTGCAGATGTTATCTCACATGTAAAGAACACCGCTGAACCGTAAAATGTGCTGAAGTTTGATTTCGTGCTTTACCTCGTAAACTAAACCGAATCGGTGGTGATTGATGACCCTGAAATTTTGCTCACTTAAACAGCATGCTGTGGGCAAAGTATCACCTAAACTGGCGAATGGGTTATCTTAGGTCCCCGTAAAACTTGAAACTTCATAAATTCCATATTTTCAGCTTTAGTAATTTTGTTTACTTCTAGTGGGTGGCTTCGCCGGCCATGAGTAACCCTGGGCGTTTGAGTGAATGGCCAGGGCCACGAAAAGCAAAAGTGGAGACGGGGACAGAAAAAATAAAATGGGTACAAGTGACGAGTTTCGTCTTAAAATATGCTTTACATTGGAAATAAGCAAACTCGCAAGCGTCGCTTGTGGATGAAATTCAGGTGTAAAGGGAAATACTGCTAAGGTACAGGGCCGGACGAACGCCATAAATTAAATCGTTGAACCTGTGGGAGGAGCCTACTGAAATTAGAGCGGAAAGCCGGAATGGTTAAATCCAAGCAAAATGTTTAGCAGATAACAAAGAACGCTTCCAAGAGGTGGCTGGGTCAAGGTAAATATTTTGTTCGTGGTTGCAATTACAGGCCCGCGTTGGCGAGAGCTGACAGCCGAGAGAAGGAAAAAAACATTTACGGGGATGCCATCAGACGGGGTGTAGCAGTCTCGTGCCATCAATGCACCGACCTACTCCAGTTTATGGACAGCCCCGTAACGGATGTCAAGGTTGTGGCAACCGGACAGGGGATGCACATTCCCGTGGCATTTTTATCTGGGTTAGACGAGTGGATTGACACAGGCGAAGTCAGATCAAATTAGATCCACGGCTAATTTTGATTCATTCGGAGGACCATGTGGGTATAAACCTTGGGCCAGCTAGAAAGAATGAATGTCGGTCATACGGGAGGCCACACGACGGGATGGCCGGCGACGGCTTTGGAAGCCAGGATTCCGTGTGTGTAGAGATGAATTAGAGGCGTGGAGGTCCAGAAGCGATAAGGCTTACACCGGTGTTATGCTGCTAGGCTGCAACCCTCGGGCACATGCCAGTAGGTCTACACAGGCAAACGAACCCTCACTATGAGATTCCAAGAATAAAACGACACCATCCACGGGTTGTTTGAATCAGACGCTATAGTCATCGGCTGCTGACTGCTGTTTGACCGATAGTTTTGTCAGGGTTACCAGATGATGATTCGCCCAGGTTTGCTTGCCAGTTGAGCACCCGGTTTTAATGCTGATAGTCGATCGACCAGGAGAATACTGCTATAATCTCAAGAAAACCACGGTTTGCTTGTCGCGGGGCGGGTATAGCTCGTTGAACAGGCGTAAGAGTCTTTTTGACCGCTGTTAAAACCAGCGGATGCCGGAACTCTTCACTCGGCTCATCTGAATTATGTTCGGTGGAGTGTGCACGTCTGTGGTGTTGACTCAGGCCAGTCTTTGTGAGAAAAAGGCTAGGAGAGTCAGTGCAGGCCGACTGGGCGAACATGTTCGTGCAAACGCTTTCTTGAACACGGACTCAAAGGTGGGATACCAGGCCAGCTTCCGATTTGCAGCAATTACCACATTCTTCACACGTGAGCCCCACAAGTCTCTGTTGTGTACTGGTTGGAACTGGTGCGGGGACACCACATGGTTGGTATTAGGCATTGTCGAAAGCATACTAAAACCAAACAGGGTAGGTAATTTTGTCTGGAGTTCCTGAACTCTTAGCTTACCTAGACAGACGTCCGAGCTACCTAGTCAGGATCACGAGGAGGTTCGGCGCGACGAATCCCGGCCTACATCCCATTCTACTAAAGGCACTGTCTACCGGATAGATTTAGACCAACCTGTAGAAGCTAATGATTGACTTCATCCGCTGGCAATCTGAGTTGCATGGATTCACTCAGAAGTTTCTCGGTGTCCCAAAGCAGTTCCGGTTCACTTTTCCGTTTTTTATGATTATCAACGTCCTCAGGTTGTATGCAGGAAGTCCGTGATACCAGTCCATTGTTTTCGGGTACATACTAAGTCGCTGCTGTGGTACACTGCGGGGGCTGATACGTATCTAGCGACGTTTAGGTGTTTGGGCACCACCTGGGACTAACTGGTGCCAGAATAGGCGCCACCAGCTGTAACCGGCTGATGGTCTTTACAATCCTCTCTTTTCCAGGTTTTTGGGGTGAGAACGCATATATTTGTGAGTCAATACACCCAGCTTCTATCCGTAATTTTCCTTAATCTATGGTCCGTAACCCCCTCTTCGTGTCTGTAAAAGACCTAGCAGGGTAATTTGCTCTTCTTATCTCACCATCAACCCCATAACACTGGCTTCCATGAATACAGGAGGTCCATAGGAGAGTTCAAAATCTCGTTGGTACAGGAGTGTGCTGTTTTTAGTTGGTTTTTGCCTAGTTGTACATTTCAGTTCCATACATTGTTTTTTTCATTTTTTGGTGCCAACTTTGGATTGCAACTGTAGGTGTTTTGACGCCTTGTTCCTTGTGATGTACAATTACTACATTGAGATTCAGTTGAGCTCCTCGAGCTTCGTTGACCCCACTACTGCCGACTTCGCAAAGTGTGCATCCAGTTAGAGTTTTTCTTACCCCATTCGCCATCCATTTCTATGTGGATAGTAACCTTTCTTCTGTGAAAAGCTTTAGATATTCACCCATTCTCAGTCGCCCATCCTGGCGAACCATCACCTGGTTTTCTTCTCATCTAGTAAACGTACTTTCCGGCAAGACTAACGCTACCCGCCATCATTTCAGTGGGGTCGCATACGTGCTACATCTTCTGCTTTACGATGAACGAAGGCGTAATTTTAACACATGACGTGTTTTGGCTATTCGCTGGCGTTTCTTAGCCGACTTTAAGTGCATCAAAGTCACTAATAAGCATGCAATGAGTCGGTATTTCTTCCCAAACTCTGCAGGCAAGACATACTTCCTCACAATACTTGGAATAAAGGCAGGCTTAGACACTCGTTTTAGCGCTTTCCTCTGACACCGTCTGCCACCTGAAGCCAAGTCTGGTTTAAATATTTACGGAAAATCTTTTCGTTTGTACCCTCTTGACATTGTAGTGGTCTGGCTACCCAATAAGTTACTTTACCAGGAGTGTGTGGCAAAGAAATAAAAAAATAATAACGCAAGATTGAGTATACAATAGTAGAGAGGTCAGATGGAACAGACTCACTAATAATTGTTCTCCTTAAAATATTTCGCCGTTGGCCCAGGTCAGCGAATAAACAATAATCCAATCGTGGTTACCCTGGGGTCTTCTTCTGACAGTTCCCACATATAATAGATTCCGAAGATAGTCTGAAATGTTTTGATACCAGAGTTAGCACATGAGGCTCGCGAATGACCGCTGTAAGTGCGAGCGAAATCAGAAGAGAGAGTTGGAGCACGTGATCACGTTTGTATTGCGTGAAATTGTACAAGTGCGCGTTTTTGTAGTTTTTCGTATTCAAACAAAAAACGGTTATGCAAATGACAAAGTACGTAATGTTATAATGGAAGCAAAATAAAGGTACAAAACGCCACACTAGCATCATGAGTTAGAACGAACAGAAGGCACATTTCTGAAGCATATTAATATAACCTACCCTTGCCCATATGGTGCCCGCATGTTTGGGCATTCGCTTAACATTATGTCAGTCTTCCATAGACAGCTGCTTGAGAATAGTCTTCCAGTTAAATAAAACACGAGGAATTCTGTGCTTTCTCATAGATAGCCAAATGCGATCCATCGAAACATTGGAAAAAATTACTAGTTCAACAGAGATGGGAATTTTTTTCAATGAGATCAAATCGATTTTCTAATAGGCTAAAATGCAAAATCAGTGGTGCCTGATGCGTGTTACACGATATGATATCATATTGTAGACTGAAGTAATTACCACGGGACAGATGGTCAAGTCGCATTAACGCGCTGTTTACACGGTGACATACAGATTCAGTTATAGACAAAATGGGTTACCGTAGCACTCGGCACACATATTCGAATTCATCAGCGGAGTGAACAAGCATATTTCTGAGTATGGGAATTTCCGCTGTTTCGACATTTGTGGTTAGCACTCACGCAGACACTTGTGGAAACGGTAGATGGAACCAACAGATGAACAGATTAAAACGGTCTTTTTCATTTCGTGAATACTTGAATCAAATAGTTGGTGAAGCCAGAAAGTTAGCGTGTCGCACGCTGAAGATTTAACTGTCCTGTTAAGACCGGTTTTAAAGTCTAAGTTTATGAGTATAGCGACTGGAAAACAGCCTACTCATTTATGTCCACCGCTGCCAAAAAAGTGTGCACGCATAAAACTTAACCCTGAGTAGTCGAAGTATAAAACTACAACTAACCGAAGTCACTAATCGAAGTTGTGCTCAAGAAAATGGTTGTCAGGCTTTGCTGCAGCCTGTCAATATTATCAAGCGAAGGCGTGGCCAGTGTGCGAGGCGTTCCGAATTTTCACGGTAAACTGTTTTTTTTTGCAGTTTCGCCATGCTACGATTCACCAATAATACGGCCGGCAAAAGAAACCGATTAAATTCCAAGGATGCCTGAGGAGTTGTGGAGGAAACCATATTTCTTTAGATGTGCCCGAGTTTTAGGCCCGATTTACACGGTCATGAGTGAATATTGTATGCATTCGGTCCATTTCAACCAATCATCTACTCACAAGAGACTCGGTCTTTCCAGCTGCTACTCGTTCGGTCACTGGAAAATGCGGGACCAAGGAAGGAATAGCCATCAACTCAAGATGATAGCTTTCATGTGACAGCGCCTCTAACTGCGTGTAATCCCTAACTGTTACTCAGTGTCATGAAACATTGACGATTGGAGTGCCGGGGTACCGATTTAGGAAGACAGCAACCGCAATTCCCTCTGGTGAGGGCTGTCATACATGTTCGCTAGGTCACAGACAACCCACTCAGCGTGGATGTGGGCAAAAAAGGTCTGCGAAGATAACCCTCAACAGATAAATTACAGTTCTAGCTTGCGTAACCTACGAAACCTTGTTACCTCTCGATTGCAGGATAGTCCCTTGTTCCTAAAACAACCTCCGATAGTCCGACAAGACCAGATTGTGAAACACCGAAAATTGTCACATCTGGAGTATGGAAGTCGTGCCTTTCGTCCATAAAGCACTATGGACCGAAATTGCGCAATATATAACTTGCCCTCGAAAGAATGATGCCGAAATTCAATGAAAGCTGCATTAGCCTTGCGTACTCGAGAAGTGTTATCGTATTCAAACAGTTGGCCTGGACTTATACAACTGAACAGGTCTGATGTAAGCTGTGCTGTAGAATCGTTCAGAGTCATTAAAATGGATTGCACCTAAACCATGGATAGCAATATACAAATTCTGTGGGCGGACGTATTTTTTTACCTCCCATATATTAGAGATAGGTAAATAGTTTCGCGCAGCATTTCTGAAACATAACCAAGTATGAATGGTGACAGGGGGCAGTCTTATTTTTCACCACCGGACATAGTGAACATAGGCAAAAACTTAATCTATACCCGTATGCGCCGAGAGATGGCTTACCGTATCTTTAAAGGGATAGAAATCCAAAAGGGAAACCTTTGAAGGTAAGATGAATACTGCTATAATCTCAAGAAAACCACGGTTTGCTTGTCGCGGGGCGGGTATAGCTCGTTGAACAGGCGTAAGAGTCTTTTTGACCGCTGTTAAAACCAGCGGATGCCGGAACTCTTCACTCGGCTCATCTGAATTATGTTCGGTGGAGTGTGCACGTCTGTGGTGTTGACTCAGGCCAGTCTTTGTGAGAAAAAGGCTAGGAGAGTCAGTGCAGGCCGACTGGGCGAACATGTTCGTGCAAACGCTTTCTTGAACACGGACTCAAAGGTGGGATACCAGGCCAGCTTCCGATTTGCAGCAATTACCACATTCTTCACACGTGAGCCCCACAAGTCTCTGTTGTGTACTGGTTGGAACTGGTGCGGGGACACCACATGGTTGGTATTAGGCATTGTCGAAAGCATACTAAAACCAAACAGGGTAGGTAATTTTGTCTGGAGTTCCTGAACTCTTAGCTTACCTAGACAGACGTCCGAGCTACCTAGTCAGGATCACGAGGAGGTTCGGCGCGACGAATCCCGGCCTACATCCCATTCTACTAAAGGCACTGTCTACCGGATAGATTTAGACCAACCTGTAGAAGCTAATGATTGACTTCATCCGCTGGCAATCTGAGTTGCATGGATTCACTCAGAAGTTTCTCGGTGTCCCAAAGCAGTTCCGGTTCACTTTTCCGTTTTTTATGATTATCAACGTCCTCAGGTTGTATGCAGGAAGTCCGTGATACCAGTCCATTGTTTTCGGGTACATACTAAGTCGCTGCTGTGGTACACTGCGGGGGCTGATACGTATCTAGCGACGTTTAGGTGTTTGGGCACCACCTGGGACTAACTGGTGCCAGAATAGGCGCCACCAGCTGTAACCGGCTGATGGTCTTTACAATCCTCTCTTTTCCAGGTTTTTGGGGTGAGAACGCATATATTTGTGAGTCAATACACCCAGCTTCTATCCGTAATTTTCCTTAATCTATGGTCCGTAACCCCCTCTTCGTGTCTGTAAAAGACCTAGCAGGGTAATTTGCTCTTCTTATCTCACCATCAACCCCATAACACTGGCTTCCATGAATACAGGAGGTCCATAGGAGAGTTCAAAATCTCGTTGGTACAGGAGTGTGCTGTTTTTAGTTGGTTTTTGCCTAGTTGTACATTTCAGTTCCATACATTGTTTTTTTCATTTTTTGGTGCCAACTTTGGATTGCAACTGTAGGTGTTTTGACGCCTTGTTCCTTGTGATGTACAATTACTACATTGAGATTCAGTTGAGCTCCTCGAGCTTCGTTGACCCCACTACTGCCGACTTCGCAAAGTGTGCATCCAGTTAGAGTTTTTCTTACCCCATTCGCCATCCATTTCTATGTGGATAGTAACCTTTCTTCTGTGAAAAGCTTTAGATATTCACCCATTCTCAGTCGCCCATCCTGGCGAACCATCACCTGGTTTTCTTCTCATCTAGTAAACGTACTTTCCGGCAAGACTAACGCTACCCGCCATCATTTCAGTGGGGTCGCATACGTGCTACATCTTCTGCTTTACGATGAACGAAGGCGTAATTTTAACACATGACGTGTTTTGGCTATTCGCTGGCGTTTCTTAGCCGACTTTAAGTGCATCAAAGTCACTAATAAGCATGCAATGAGTCGGTATTTCTTCCCAAACTCTGCAGGCAAGACATACTTCCTCACAATACTTGGAATAAAGGCAGGCTTAGACACTCGTTTTAGCGCTTTCCTCTGACACCGTCTGCCACCTGAAGCCAAGTCTGGTTTAAATATTTACGGAAAATCTTTTCGTTTGTACCCTCTTGACATTGTAGTGGTCTGGCTACCCAATAAGTTACTTTACCAGGAGTGTGTGGCAAAGAAATAAAAAAATAATAACGCAAGATTGAGTATACAATAGTAGAGAGGTCAGATGGAACAGACTCACTAATAATTGTTCTCCTTAAAATATTTCGCCGTTGGCCCAGGTCAGCGAATAAACAATAATCCAATCGTGGTTACCCTGGGGTCTTCTTCTGACAGTTCCCACATATTATTAAATTCCAAAGATAGCCTGAAATGTTTTGATACCAGAGTTAGCACATGAAACTCGCGAATGACCGCTGTAAGTGCGAGCGAAATCAGAAGAGAGAGTTGGAGCACGTGATCACGTTTGTATTGCGTGAAATTGTACAAGTGCGCGTTTTTGTAGTTTTTCGTATTCAAACAAAAAACGGTTATGCAAATGACAAAGTACGTAATGTTATAATGGAAGCAAAATAAAGGTACAAAACACAACAACATCAACCCTCGTGCTTCCGACTGGCCCAGCTCAGAACGAAGTTGGCGAACAAAGCTTGATTTCTGTGTCTGTCTCTCTGAACTGACTTACACGATACCAAAAACGACCTGAGAAGGTTGTGTGAAAAGCATGAAGAAGCAAGAAGGAGAGGGGTTGGATGGTGTGCACACGGATCAGTGGGTCAAGAAATCAAGTGAGTGACTTCAGTGTCGGACAATTTTGTTCACTGCGTCCGTCCGTAACGTGTTTAGCACTGAACTATTTTCCAGCTATGTGAAGCAGGTAACCATGCTACTTCATGAATAACCGGATCGTGACGTTTCATCCAGTGGTGTGAATTGTTTTGACTAGCAATCTTACTCCCAAACGAATAACACCTGAGATGCATTCACCTGTGAAGGACAGAGGTACGGAAATTTTTCATTTGAGGGTGGAATTGCTTCCTATCTTAACCAAACTCAGTGGGTAGATTGCAAACTAACCTTTCTTCCTAGTTCTGCCTTCTTACAGGATTAGGGGTGTCACCCGTTACCAATAAAATATCACGCGTTCTCTGTTTTTCTGATTGGCAAAAACATTAGCAAAAAGTGAGCAGTCAACTCGCGGATATGATCATGGGTGAATCTGGTGAATGGCGACCGAAATCGCGTAATATAGTATATATTGAATTATTAATTGACGAAAATGAATACTAATGAATAACCGCGGTGTCCAGGTTGAGATCGCTTCCCGTCATTTTTGTTTTGAAGTCCAACTACTTAATTCCACTTGTGAGTAGCGAAATTCAGTTCGGACATTCCCTCCACCAGCCTCCAAATCAATTGCTTTGCCGAGATGATTTATTGTCGCAGTGTGAGGGTGGCATTGTTACTTGAGTTACATACCAAGTGAGACCTTCTTGACTAAAAAGGGCGCTGTCTTATTTGCGTTCATACTATCTAAAAGTAAGATCCATTGTAACAAATAATCTCAATGGCACATGAATTTGTTTTTTGACAGGATACCTAACCTAATCCAAGTGAACCGCACGTTTATGATTACCCGCTTCAACTGAATTTTATACACCAGAACACCTCACGGTTCGGTTGGTACCATATTCGTGATATCGCGATACGTTGCTATCTCGCGGTTACACACTACTCATAGGTTTCTGAAAACAATCCAACAATGCACGACCGGTTTCACACTTGTTGGGGCTCATCAGAAAGGCACAATCCACTAGTTTCCGTTCTAATTGAACCCAAGGATCATGGACTACCGAGCAGCTAACAGCGACCTTATGAGTAGTGTTTTACTCCCAGTAAGCTCCGTTGTCTAGATCGTCAAAAATATCCAGCCTGGATAGTGGTATAACAGAATTTGAAGTGATAACTTTCTTCACGTCCAACATCCCAGTGGCATACAATACTTTGTAACCAGGTGTTTCCTACAGTCCCCAGTCAAAGTTCATTGGAACTTTATATCCGCGAAGAAGATTTTGAGTACTTTTCAGTTGGATGCAGGAAATTCGGATGGAAACAAAATTTATTATTCGTAGGTAAAAATTCTCGTGACGAAACACGTCTACGGAGTCACTTCTTCAAATTTCAGTTACCGTAGAGGTTATTCATTCGTTTTTTGAAAAGGCACTTTAGGCGTGATTGTGCAGATAAATCAGCATATGGGTCCTAAAGAGGCCATATTGAACCGAGAACGACCAAATATGGGGAAGAATCTACACACGAAATCGGATTGGATTTTCCGTTCTCGCCAGAAACGTGAAAAATCACGTTTCTGAATACTTTGGAAAATTCTGCCGGAAGCATTAGAATGCGTAGAGAGTGTGAACTGAGCGCAGACCGATGAAAGCATCCGGGAAGCTAGGTGTATCCTGGTTCGGTTGCGCACTTTTAGCATCAGGATAGCTTATTACTCAGTTCCTGCAGTCAAACGTATCGCACCACGGCAGAGACTGTCGGCAGTTAAGTGCGACATCGTTAGGGCCTTGGAAAAGCTAAAAAGCTAAAAATTACTGTCGGTCAAAACGAATTAGTGGGGTGTTTGATTGTGTAGGACGAGATGCCGTCACGGACAACATCCAGCACCGTTAAGCGCGATGGATCGTTTGGTCACGTGTTACGCATGCCAAACACTTGTTCGTCGAGGCGAATATTGCTTTCTTTGCCTCATTCATGGACCGCCAGATGATCCTGGTAAAATGATAGGGAGGAGATTACAAAAAGTTTAGGTGCGGTTGGAATGGACCTCCATCTAGGTTGAAGAATCGTTACTCCTTGGTGCGCATCTCAAAATGCCAGCACCACATCCGCCAACTCTTGCGCAAATTGGATCTTCCTTTTGAAAAACAAAATATACGGCTGTATGATAGAGAATTATCGGTGTGATCACCGAATTTGTTGTCCGAATGTTGTTGATGAAGGTGTGGACCATCCAGCTAGAATTTCCTTGGAGAGGATTTGTTTCCTTTTTGTTTTCTTATACAAACAAACTGACGTCAAAACAATTCCCCCGAGATTGGACATCTGTGAACTCAATTTAATGCATGACTTTGCCAGCAAATTGAAAATTTCCAACCCCCTTTTTCGGCATTAACAAAAAGGGTGAGTAAGAGAGCAAATTGAATTCCCAAATGACCGGTTTAATGGATTAACGGATTAGATGAATCGAATCACTCAAACATTCGGCCATCAGTTGGTGAATCAACTAGACTGATTGACAGCTGCTTTCGAAAACAAGACACTGCGGAATCTAGTGAACTGTGTCATTCGGACACAAGGAACTCTTTCCTGATCAACTGAAAGGCATGCTAATGTCGATTGTTTGTGGGCATCTTTGAAAATGTCATAACTAGGTTTCTCTGCGGTAATAGGACAAATCCGAGTTCAAAAGAGGGAGGAATGTGGAGGCAAACACTTGAACGTATGTAGCGTCGTCCATATGAGTAGATATCATGCAGTTAAAGAATACATTGAGCAGTTCGAATCCGAAACATTCATTTTATCGATTGGAGAATAGCGTTCATTTCACTCCACAAAGACTTTCTTCTCAAAAGAGAGACGGGTGAGCGAGAAAGTATAAGGGTTCGATCGGATGTTTAACTGCATTCCGAGAGATTGACTAGTTCCAAAGAGGGACGCTGTCAAGAGAAGGAAAGGTGAATATTGGATACAATTTGAACAGGACTAAATATCGATGACTAATATAGTGACCTGGTTGTGTAGACTATGAAAGTTGAACTATGGCAGGCTTCATTGTGTTTGACAACCGCCAATGACGGACAATTCAAGCAGAAAAAGGCGCGATTTGGAAGTGGGCAGCAGTCGGTAGTAAAAATCAAAACCATTTAAACCGAAGCCGGGAGTGATTATTTCCCCTTCTTTTCGTTCACTTGTTTCTTGAATTTACTGTCATGTTTAGTGACGAAAAAAACAGTCATTCATCTTTTCTACCATTTCGATGCTTAACTGCCCTACCACGCAGAGAAAGGCCAAAATACTGCCAGATTGCCCAAGTCTGGATAGTAGCTGTCGAGATGTTGCGATTTGGTTCGAACTGATGACTTTTTGGGCACTAAATTCGCACTTTAACCTCTGAGCTGTCTCGAGCTCAGGATGTCACAATTACCAAGCGGCAAACACAAATTGTCCGATTCATTCTCTACATTAGTTAACTACGTTTCTGGAACCGGTTCAACACACAGTCTCCTGAGCGAATTTTCCTCACTGTCAGTTACTGTCTACGACAAATGCATGGAAAACTGCTATTTACAGAGAGCGTTATTCTTGCCTCGTCACGAAGAGACTGGACCTCACGGTGGTGTGACGGTTTGTGTACCTCAGCGCCTCGTTGAAGTATACTGGGGATGCCCGCACGACACTCACAGAGTCTCTCACAGCAGTCTGGACAGTGGTTAGAGGCCTGACGAACAAAGTCTCCTGGTTCTCCAGGTTGGAGGTTGGAACATGTGTGGCGACGTGTTCCGTAAAAATAGTAGTGCACTTGCATTTCCGCCGAAACCGCCGCCTTGCGGTTAGGCTTTTGAGCCGAAGGCTTTGGTTGAGGACCCTAATCGTCTTCCTTTCTAGGTGCGGACGCCCTGGCAATATCCTAGCCCACGTACAACCATGAACTGCGCATATACAAATAATCTCACAGCACGCATTCTTTGGCATCTCGAAATCAACTTTCAAGCCCCGACGCCCAGTCTCTCTAGCCGTCTTTAACGTCCGTACTCAGAAGCAAGCAGAACAACAAGCTGCTCTTGCTCTCACACTGGACTCGTTTGGCATTGATTTGCGCTGTGTCTCAGAAACAAGAATTCAAGATGCAAGCACAGTGATTGAGCTAACCGCTCCATCACTCTCCACTGGTTTTTGGCTGAGCACCTCTGGTGATCCAGAGGCTGCTGAGGTAGAATGTGCAGGGATAAAAAATTTCTGTACGGCGGCAAAGCATCAGTGTTAATACGGATTTCCTGCTATCCACGATGATCAAGATGACGACAATGCTGATGATGATGATGATGATGATGATGACGATGATGATGATGATGATGATGATGATGATGATGATGATGATGATGATGATGATGTAGTTCTTTCCGGGCCCGAAAATCGTCGCGTTTTGGGAATAACACTATACAGCATTTAGATACAGGTGATTGATCATCACTTGGAAGGGATTCGTACCCAGTGACGAAAATCGAGAATCACTCCGGGTAATAAATGGTTCTAAACTTGGACAAAGTAATCCTTTTAGGTAAAAAAAGGAAAAAGGGCAGGCTAACTAAAGCATTGAGACTTCGAAACAGAGCCACCAATTCGTTATTAGGCGAGCTCTCAAAATTCTAGTCAATACAACGTCAGTCCAACATTACTGTTAAGGGTCCACGAAGTCCGCGAGGAATTTTTGTTCAAAAACAGGAGACAAAACTAGAGCCACACTCGGAGGACGTTGGAAGCTCAATCAAAACAAACTCACCAGGGGCACGAGACCAAAAACAAAGAGAGTTCAGTGAGAAAACTACATAACCGTCCTCTGGATCCAAACAACCAGGGTATTCTCATAAAAAGCTCAAATTCAACATCAAGGTATATCTCGTAAAGAGTGTCTGGTCAACTTGGAACATGGTTTGACTATAAACGGGGTATCTGACGAGGCCAACCAGCAAATTTGACAGGCTTTTGTATCGGTGATATCAACAGACAATACCGGAGCAAGAACACCAAGGATTCTGGAATCTTCAACAAGATGCGATCTTCATCCTTCCCGGATCGCGGCACCAAATGGAAGGAAGAGGGCCTTCGCTATGGAGTTACGAGAAAACCGCATACTACTCGCACGCCTCATCAGTAGTATCCACCGTTACACTGACATTCTATCCAAGTTTAAGATGAACTACGTATCATAATAAATGACCGCATTCTGTCCGATTTCACCGGGTTCCAAAAATGCTGACTGTGGAAGACATGTTCCACACAGACTGGTCGAATCTTCTGACCAAAGGACGGCCTACCGTATCTATTTATGACTAAATGCCGAGCCCAGTTCGGACGAAAGCGTGGATGCCCCTGAGCTTTACGGGACCCCGCCCAATGAATTTCCTTCTAGGGCGCTTCTATAAGAAAGTCGTGAACCTCTTTGTGAACACTTCATCTCCGGCTGCATAAGGCCCTTCTAGTTTGCCTGCGTGTAAGGCAGAAGTCGGCTGCTTCATACAGCATGAAGAAAGGTAGTCCAAAGGTGCTTGGCGGAACATGTGTAGCAGCGGTTTTTCCCAGTCGTGTTCCTGATAACCTGATGAAGCATTTGCTCAGATCCAAAACTTCAAATTTGGATGGATATTATCAAGGCGATTTTTGAGTTCTACTAAGACCAAGGCGGAAGGGAAGGAACCACAGCAACATCCTACAACACTTCCTCTTAATGTACCGCCGGACTCCTAATCCGTCCACACCGGAGGGCAAATCACCTGCAGAGACACTAATATACCGCACTCCTCGAAGCACCTCTGATCTTCTGAAGACTCCTACTATAATCGCAAGGATGGTGCAAAATGACGTTGTTTTGACATCGGACAGAGCGTGTTAGTAAAGGACTGTCATGGTAATCGCGTATCCTGGCGTCAAGGCAAGATCACTCGGCGAATCGGAAATGTTATCCATGATGTTCACGTGGGTTTCGAACCGTAGGTTCGTTATGCAAATCAGTTGAAGGAAGTTTATTCACAACCCACTCAGAGATCGAATATGTTGCCTCTGAACATTTTGATAGAACATCTGGACATGAACAGAGGAAGGACAGCAGACACTCAGGTTGAGGATCACCTACCAGAGGCGCCTGTACATCAACAATCACGAAGGACGACACGCAGACGGATGTAAGTAACAAAGATTCAAGTTTATCCGAGACAGAAGACACATACTACGCAACTTCAAGGGGGAGGTAATAGGAGAACCAGCTCCAAACGTAACTGGACTGTAAAACTGCCAATGGAATAACCGTTTTCGTTGAGACAGATTTAATTGCTTGTCCTTCACTTGCCCTTGACAGATGAGTTCTATTTTTAGCATCACAGTTTGGCCCGCCCAGAACTTTCCACGTGGGCTTTATAAACAGCCCGATTTCGGCTGCACACGACACACCTGTACGTGTCGGTGTTCAATAGATCAGTTGATTCGCACTTTCATTGGCTTTCTGGTTTGGCTAAGCACATCAGGCCATCAAGCGGCTATCCAAACTAGGATTCCCGGTATTAAGAAGGCATTAGGAAAACTGTGGTCCACACCAGAGTTCTACTAAGACCCGGAAGTTTATAGACAGATTCCTGACAGAACACTTCTTTGGGGCTTTCATTGCGGTGGTTTCGTCTAATTCTGCCATCCTCTCGTTTGGTAACAAAACTTTTCCAAGCGAATCACCAAGCTTGGCGGACAGCCACCTGGTCAACAACGAATGAGAGCATCAATATTTCGAAACAGAGCCACCAGGAGGTGCTTTCCAAAATATCTGTAGACAATACAAATTATTGGGTCATTTTTGCAAGAGTTTGTAGTTTATAGTGTCTGTTTAGATAATTTTTCATCTGATGGAAACCCGAGACGGTTGTGTTTGATTCTCGAGTCGCTTTTAAACGTGGATGGTTTTTACGTGGAATGCGTTTTCTTATGTGGATTTGTGTTTGATGGTCGGTGGGTCCAGTCAACTGCAGATGTGCAAAGGGTAATGTCGGTGGTCCCCAAACAGACACTGATTTACTGTGTTCTACCGGAGTAGATGTCGCAATATGCCATGTCTTAATGACGGTATACAAACTATTTTGAATGGGAAATAACGGGCTTACTCGCAAGAATATGTGTACAAATTCGTCCGTAAGTTCACTCTTTGATGATTTGGCATGCAACTCATGATGTGAGAACGTCCATCATATCACACATTATCGTGTTCCTCAGACTTTCGGTAGTAACTGAAGTACGATTACGTCCGTGAAGCATCCATGTGACGGTGGTTGTTTCACCGGGGTTATCGATTGGTTGACTGTTGAGTGGTCCAAGATTTAACAGCAAGCACAGTTGGTCAGTTTGAACACTACTCACAGTCGGTGAAGATTTGTTAGAGTTAAGGTTCGGAATTCCAAGGACAAGATATCGTGAATATTGTTACTCCAAGATTCAGGAAAAATGTGTCATTTGGGAAGGCACCTTACAGCATTAGGACGTACGTCTTCGCTATCTTTCCGGTCCTAGTGACATATGTTAGAAAGGTTACCGATAAATACACGCATTTGCAAATCAATGTGGTTTTTGCGAAGACTCACTTGGAATCAAGCTGAAACTCTCGTATGTGATGTTTCCAGGCCACTGAATGTGCTGCACCAGGCAGCCCCATGTTTCAGTTGCTACGATATTCGAGATATCGTGATACATGTATAGACGTGATACACTACTCATAAGGTTGCTGAAAATTCTTCGACAGCCCACGACCGGTTTCGCCCTTCTTGGGGCTCATCAGGTAGGTTCAGTCCCCGAGTTTCCATCAACCTTATGTTCTACTTGAACCCAAATTGGACTGATTCCGATAAATACACGCATTTGCAAATCAATTTGGTTCTGCCGGAGAGCTTAGCCTAAAGTTTGGTTTTTGATTAGCACACCAGTTTTGCGTCGTTTTCAGTGACTGCGCTGTTGAGTCGAGTGAACAGTCATCTGACAGACCCCAGGTAATCGATAACACAAAGCTAAATGCCTTGCTGACGTGACATCGTCTCCTATCTTATGTAACAGCAATTATTTTTAGAAAAGTGGTGACACACAAGAATGAACAACAAGAAACCTCCGTGAGCTCAAAACGGTTCATCTAAGGACGCCGTCTTTAAGGCGGACACCGTATGGTATAAATATAGGCCGTTTACCGAAAATAAGGGGGTGTTTTTTGTAGGGGATAAATTTTGAAGGTCACTTATTTGAAGGAGGTTCGCAGCCTCGATTTGATTTGTCTCGGTTTTCAACCAAACCAGAAGGTCCGCCAAAGTGACACTCAGTCCAAGGACATAGCTGTCAGCCGGAATTAAGCCACAGTCGTTCTTCCATTCAAAATAGACAGGAACTGCATCCTTCACACGAAAGTTGCATGAGTGATCACGCTTACAGTTGAAGCGGAAAGCTAACAGTTACTCACGCGGGTTTTTAAGATTGTAACAACAAACTTCCGGAGAAGTGTTGGCGTCTTCAAAAGATTGTGACTGTTCGACAGGAAACAACCTTTTCTCGACTGATTACTCAATCAAGAGTGATGACAACTAGATTCCTCCGCACGAATGTGACTGCTCCAAGAGAAATACACACATATGCAAACAAATTTGGTTTTGCGCGAGACTCACCTAGAACCCAGCTGAATCTATGTAGAAGAACACACGAAATGCTCGTAAAAAAGCACTGATAAGAAATAAGAAACAAGCTTCAAACTACAAGCAGCACACAACGAGTAAACATTCTGTCATGAGAAGTCGTCACTCAAACAATCAGTCAACACGTGACCACGTGATGTGGATCCCTGATTGGTTGATGCGTGATGATACATCCTGTCGAACTGTGAATCAATCGCAATTCTGATGAGTCGTTTGTGACTAAACGCTTGAGAGTTCCAATTGCAAACCGGAGGGTTGCGGGGTTGAAATTCCCTACCGAAGTTTAGTGGGTTGCGCACTGCCGATGACTGTCAATGAGGATGAAACAGCCATATGGTGCTTTTCGGCTTTTCAGCGCAGACTAACTTGCAGGATGAAACGTCGATTGAAACTGAACCCAGAATTGAGACGCAATCAATCGATTCCAACTTGCCTGAGGCAATGGTTTATACCAGAATACCTCCCTTACATTCAATTCAGAAAGCATACCCGAAGTTAGCATGTGAACAGGAAGGTTAGAGTGGTCAAAATTCGGACTGAAACGGTATGTCCCACAATCAGTTTGGGTGAACATATCTCCCCCCCTAATTTGAAGAATGACATCTGTCAGCCATATCGCTGTGGACACGTAGGCTCAGATGTTTCCACTAACAAAAAACTGCAGTTAAACAGTTCAGTATTGTTCTTTTTAACACGTCGTTACTCCAATCCGTTTGGCGTATGCTTTCCTGTCTAAGTAAATATTATCTGTGGCGTCTTTTGAGTATCCTCCTCATAGATCACACTCTTTCTGGAAAAAAAGCCGATTTACTGAGGCAAGCAACAACTAGTCAACACTGTTTCTGGCAAAGTTAGCCACTGGAAGGGTATCACAAAGTACATAGTTGTTCCACGCGATGCTTCTCAGACAAAGTTATTTGCAAGAGAAAGCTCAACTAGCAAAACTAATAGGTATTGCACCTAGGTGAACGAAGAATCAATTGGCCAAATACACGTAGTTGCAAACGAATTTGGTTTAAACTGGGTACTCTGCTGAATCGCACTCGAATATACTGCTGTTGCTACTACGTTCCAGATATCGGAGTATGTTTTCTTGGCGGAAAACTACTCATAAGTTTGCTAGAGATTTTTGACAACCCTGGACCGGATTCCTCCTTTTTGGGACTCATTAGGTGAACGTATTTATCAAGTTTCCATCAAGGTTTTTCCGTTATTTGGTGGCGATACTTGGCTCCGCTTTGATTCACGACAACAACGTAGTCGTGGTCTTGCCTCGATTGGTAACCAAGCGAAACTGCTAACCAGGAAATCGACAATGAACCTAATGACCTCAGCTGTCAACATGGTCTTCTGAACGAGAACTAGATACGCCCTAAATAGGAATTGGGTGCGAAAAGTCAACTGAATCATTGCAGAACAAATTTTATATCTCCGATAAACATCGGTGGTGTCCTGACGAGTAGACAAGGATGGTAAACGGTAAACCCGTAGTAGGTCAAATCCAACAGGAAATCTCCAAAGATTGCAGCCGAATTAGCCTTGGACTATTTCCAAGACAGTTGCAGTAAGATCGGACATATTCTTCCCCATTTGAGTTCGATGCAAGGCTATCTCCATCATCAAAACCTGGTGTCACCTCCGCTGCAAACTGAAACTGGTTGTGTTGTTTCACAAGCCTTAATTTTGCGACCTTGTCTGTTTTTGTTTTTTCCGAACGACCTGAAAATAAATTAACGATCCTACTGTTCTCTGAAGATGCCATAATTTGGCGGTCGATCCGAACAGACAAGAATAACAACTTACTGTAGGTGGCTTACACTAGTAATAACCGAAAAATCGACTTTGCTCTAAGCCTAAAAAATTTCTCTATCTACTCAGAACTTCAGTCGTATGTACTCAAAGACAGGTCAACCAAAGAACCGTATCTGAGGATTCTGGTGCAAGAAAGTCCTACCTGGCTCTCAAATCGTGCAGAAGCCGCAGCTGTCGCTAATGGAACACGTAGTCCTTTTGACAGGCTTGTATCTCCCCCTCATAGCTGGAAGCATGCGCAATTCAATTCCGGAGCTCATGACACAAACGAAATAGGCAGTTATTAGAAGAACCACAGAAACAATCTGCTGAGTTTGGTTGACGTTTGGATTAAAGATTGACGTAAGACACTACTCATAAGGTTGCTGAAAGTGGTTCGACAGCCCACGACCGGTTTCGCCCTTCTTGGAGCTCATCAGGGAGGCGCAGTCCCCGAGTTTTCGTCAGTCTTATGTTCTACGTGAAACCAAATTGCACGAAATTAGCTAAATACACTCATTTGCAGATCAATTTGGTTTTCGCGAGAGACTCACCTGGAACCCAGCCGAATTTCTCGTTTGTGATGTTTCCAGGCCACTGAATGTGCTGCACCAGGCCACCTCATGTTTCAGTTGGTACGATATTCGAGTTATCACGATACATGTATATTCGTAATGCACTACTCATAAGGTTGCTGAAAACGTTTCGACATTCCACGACCGATTTTGTCCCTTTTGGGGCTCATCAGCTAGGCGCAGTCTCCGACTTTCCGTCAATCTTATGCTCTAGCTGAACCCAAATAGGACTGATTTGGGAAAAATACACTAATTTGCATATCAGTTTGGTTTTGATGGGAGACTCACCTAATGCAACCTAAAAACATCAATAACGGGAGATTCAGCTGGGTGTCTCCCAGGTGAGTCTCCCATCAAATCCAACTTGGTTTGCAAATGAGTGTATTTTGATGGGTTAAACATTCTCACTTGGGCTTCCACGATGTATAATCGGTTGCCCGGAAACCTCCTGTTAGTATTTCGGTTTTTGAAAGCTCAACAACACATGTCACTCACTACTTATGTTCTCAAAACACACCGTCGCTGAGGCAACTGCCTCAAATTATCATCAATTTAGACTGAACAATACTTTGTTTCACTGTCTCCTGGTATTCATTTTATCTGCTTCATTTTCACAAAAGCCCAGAAAAAAACAAACTGAACCATTTTTAGGTTTGTTTAAGTTCAGTCTTGAGGAGACACATCGTAACTTTCTTCCAGGACTATATCCGACCCTCTGGATTTGCATTCATTGAGTTGTGTCAGCCACCTACGTCAATTATCCCAGATTATACTGTGATACCTTCATCGGTGGCAATTTTGTGATCTAAATGCCAAACATTTTTACAGAAACAGCGTATTAAGCTAATAGAATATTAGCTCAATTACACAGAGTGAGCAGATCTTTTTGTCCCAACCAAGGTAGTCTTTCCAGAAAGGGCTAAATATGTTTCCCGTAAGGGAAATATTCTTTTCGGAGAAACATTTGTAACTAGGATCCTTGTCCACACAACTTGTGTGGCATCTGGGGTGTATTGTGGACAATGTTTGTAGCTCGGGTGGCGTAGATGGTCGTTGGTTTGTTCGCTGAGCTAATTACAATCGCCAACCGAGATTATATCGACAGTGCGTTTTTGAGGAAAGGAGAGTCGTGGTGCATCAGTGGTTGTGCGTTACGTGTTAATATACGTGCTGCTAGGCTGGGGAGACCTTCTGTTACGATGGGTTTTTTCATTAGACAGCTTCATTGGATAGTCCGTTCTGATTGGTTGGTGACCACGTGGCCTTTGATCTTGGCCCTTCCTACTCTCATCCAGTGGTCAGCGCCCGATTGAATCCTGTCGGTGAACTCCTTGGGTTCCACGCTTCAAGAAGATTCCCCGTAATTGACCTTATTCCCGGCTGAGACGGTCGAAGTACAGCTCTCCTTTGTGTACCTTTGGTAGTACGTGGAGTCATGCAGTGTTGGTGTATCGGTTTTTTTCTTCATTACTCTTGAATGCGGTTTCCTCGGTTTCTCTTTGATTGGACTGAGGAGATTTGAAGTTGGGTAACGAATAATTGGCCTGTATGTAGTTGGATCATTCAGTAGTTGTTAGGCGTTTTAGGTGTGATAGGGAATGCGTCCTTTGTCCGTTGTTGTAAATTTCTGAGTACTTTCTGTTCTTGCATGTTTCCATCGCGAGCAGTCTCTTGTACACCTGTCTGTCAGATCGGTTGTTGAACTTCCTAAGATTTCCCGCCTGTTTTCAGCACATGCTCTAGGCTGATTAGGTGGGACCAGTTAACGGAAGACGGGGACGCTGGGTTTGAAGGCCACATTGTTACCGACCAATCAGGACACACGATTACGGATCAACCAATCATAATGAAAGGTCAGCCTCGGTTAGCAGCACGTACATTAACACATATTCACCACCACTCAACGCACAATCATTGACGCACTGCTCCTCAACTGGTGTTAAAATGTTTCCAATTAAATTTACTGACTCAACGACGACGCCCGGTGAGGTTGAGAAATCTGTTGTTGATGATGGAAAGTTTGTAACGTCACTCTATGGTCCCACTGGTTAATTGGGAAAACATCTGAGGGACATCACCGACAGTTATCTTTGTCCTCATTGACAGTAACACCAGTTAGGAAAACTGATGCCTCATTGCAGTCGCCAAGAGAATGGAACTTACTTTGAGGTGGTGGTTTGTGCATTTCCATGATCCACTGAGCTATAGTGAGGGGTTTCACTGTGACACTCCCAGAATTTCTACCACCAGAGTGGTCGGTGGATGGAGTCCTGACTAGTACAGTCTCCTGGTCCTCCATGTTGAGCGCTGGAACATGTGCCGACTTGCTCCTTGAAAAGTAGGCTGCTCTGACGGTCTTAAGCCTACGACCTCTACTTTCCGGTTTGGCTTTTGAGCCGAAGACTTTAGTTGAGGACCCTAGTCATTTTCTCGTCTACACCGCCAGATCTGGGAGAAGATCTGGCAGAAGTTAACGGGGCAATGCCTTTGTCGATCTGCCTCTATACCCGAAGCAGGGAAAAATATCTTGTGTTCAAGGGATGCCTCAATGAATAACATCACATTACGACTAGTTTTTCAATTTGTGTTTTGTACTAGTCGTTCCCCCGATAGTTTTTTTTTACTTAGTATTGCTGTAGAGACCCAAAGAAGTTGCCCCGTTTTTGTTCGCGGATTCTCTATTCGCCAGGTAGACAAAAAAGAGTTCCTGAAGTATAGATGATTTTCGTATTTTGCTTCAAATCATAGTTCGTTCAGCTGGACGCATGATTCTGAACCATTTTTCTGGTCGGTGAGTGGGACGCATGATTCTGTTGACCAGTGAGGCCAATTAGATTATGCGGCGAGACACTAATGGGTTTTCAAGACGAATCCGGGAGCTGCTAAGTTCCATGGTTTTTGATCCAGAAAAAATGTTGGTTGAATACTGAAAGAGTGTAAAATCCTGGTCACACATACGTAAACTGTCATTCACTTGAACACCACTAATACGACATTATGCTTTCCAACGCTACTACTCACTAGTAGTCAGAATGCATCCGCATGGTTGGCAAGTTGGAGACAAACTGGTATTTCACTAGATTGTTTATTGAACCACCCGACTAACCGAAGCGGGAACATGTTTGGCATTCCAGGCATTCTCAGTCAACCATGTAGGACCTGCTTGACGTGAAAGTTCGTTATGGAGTGACCTTTCACGTCAGACAACTAGAGCCTCCATCGACTTAGAATGAAGCATGTTGACTTCAAACAGTTTTCTAAAGGAAGGGCTCAGATTCAGTACGATATCCCTCTATTTGTGTAGGCCAGATGTAATAATCTTACCGTAAGAGAAGACGGGCAGCGCAAACGATGTTTACATCGATGTTTACGATGTTTACATCCAATGTTTACATCGTGCATGAACTCAGCTGCATTCAACCTAATCGTCAATAAGTTGGCATGTATATTGCAGCCTAGCGTAAGGTAGCAGCGTAAAGTTACAACTACCCCTGGTCTTCCACGTGATCCACACTGGTCTAATAAACAGTCGTGCGGTTCAGGTAAATGTTCAGGTGTGCATTGAATCATCAGCTTGCTGATATCACAACGGTCAGCTTGTGGTGACAACATTCCAACTCCAATTTCTCGCTTTGCTCTGTTTTGGAGGTTCACGCAGATCTGCAGACAAATTTGGTTCATTCATAAGGAGCTGCTGATCAGGTGACAGTTGATCTGATCACTGGGCTTGGTAACTGGCTTGCAAACGTTTGAATCAACACGTGAGGAGACATCACCAGTGCATGGTTGGGTGGGTGATTCTTTCACTTCTGGTTGAGTTTATATCGTTCCTGAAGAGCAATTAACAATCACAAAGTGAGTGGTTGTTTGAAAACTTTCTGGTAGCAAATCGTGGTTTGGTTATCTTACATCTAGTTGGTTCCTTGAACAGCTCCTTCTTTCCGATTGGTCCGTTTTGCTTTAATTGCGTTGCAGCCAGCCTTCATGCCATTTGATTGGTCGATTGGGCACCTTGATCTCTAAGCAGGCCAATAAGCGCATATAGGAAATCTTAGATATTCCGCGTCCTTCACCAGTCGAAGTCTCAAACACCTCCAACTTGGTTACGATCTACTGTAGGTTGGCAGTACGTTAAGCAAATCACAACGGATAATTCCCAATCGAAATGCCGTTTCACTCCAATGATCACTTCGGTTGGTTTTTGTTTTCATTGGTGTGCTTCTGCCATGGCCAGACCAGGACGGGAAATTGTGAATGCCAATCTAATCTTGTCTCAACTAAGCCCAACGAGAAGCGTGTTCAGGCCGTTTTGCCTGAGGCGGAATTCCTCGTATGCTGTGTCAGGAGCTGGCAGTTGATACGGTATAGTAGAGCGGTTACCCGGAGAGATTATCACGGCAAACAAACATGTGAAGGGGGGAACTAGACGTCATTGATCAAACCTGAATGTGTGATTTATCAGCAAAAATCAACTTTAACCAACAGTTTGAAGGATATTAGCTGTATTCAAACTGTCGCCTCTGGGTGGATTGGTCTCTGAGGAATTCTAAGCCGAATACACCGTAAAGCGCTTAATCAGTCAAATTCGCGCTGTTAAAGATTAAAAGTGGGAAAACATTTTAACATTATAAATTTGCACACGGACTTCAAGACAACCATGACCAGGTGCAGTTGATCTTTTCACCGGATTTATTGACAGTTCTGTGAATAATTCGTCGACACTTGGGAGATATCGTCCGTGTGTGATTGGATACACATTAAGTATCCTTCGGCCTATGATTATATAGTTTGCACATGAAATCTTGTAACTCCGAAATAATTAGATTTTTGGAATTTATTCAACTTGTCATTTGATTGGCCGACTTGCGACTTCGGCTGCGTTGTAGGTTGTCATCCTCTTGTTTGATTCGTTTTTGCTGTTTCACCAGCTATTTCACTTTCAAATACAAGTACAGAACGTAGAGTTTCAGTTTCATACTATTTACGCTTAGCTTGGCAACCTCATTCAACGCCCAGCAATTCAAGCCAACTTCAGTGCGCTTCTGTTATGAGCAACAACATAGGTAGGCGTCACAAGAGGCATTCCGACGAAGAAACACTCACATGAATTAGGATCTTTAGGTCGAAATATGTCACACTTATCATCTACAAACAGCACGTTTTGCCACAACTGCATAGAGAACGGATACCTTTACGGAACATTCACCCTAGCATGCCATTTTAAAGTGTCTGACAGAGTCAATTAGAAAACACCTGACAGAATGCACCCAGCTTGCCCGATGTAACCAGCTGGAGAATGATGCCTCTCGAAGTGTCACTGTTGTTCACTAGCATGCTACTCCGAGAGGTCGTTAATTACCTGTAAAATCACACTGATAAAAAAACAGATATACAGGTATCTCTACTAGACGTCTCAGGGCATGACTTTGACTCTGTTCCAAGTACCATTCATGAGATTCCACGATGTCAGATAGGACGAACCAGGAAAATGTATCTGCTGGATACACCAGAAGTCGAAGTGAGTTGTGTGAACGATGCTTTGGTTTAGAACCACTCATCGCCAACAAGATGATCCGAGGTGATCACAAAGACTTACAATTCTTACGATGAACAGACAAATGGTCTTCCTTATAAAGACGATACGATAACCGTACTTCTTACGCGACAGTCTAAAACAGTCTCGTTTGACTCACTCTACGCGGCGAAACCGTTTACATCCTTTTTCTTGGCTCCTGCTATCCGACTACAACTTGCGGCCTCATTTGCCGTCTACCCTCAAGCTTTTCCTTATGGAGAAGGGTACCTATGTCACATGACGCGACAACTCTGTGAAATTGTCTTGTCACAAATCGGCAGAGTGGCAAATCACCACCTTCCGGATCACCTACCACGAGCCCGAAATGACATCTGAAGCCGGCCGGCGTGGTCTCCTAGCCACTGTGCAAAGTGTCATTATTGAACCCAACAACGCAAGATTGTAAAGTCAGAAGGAATTCATACAGTCCGTCCAGCTTAACACGCCCTTCGTCACAGTCAGGATAAGCCTACTACAACCGCTACTCGGTCTGCGAAAAAAACAACTGACAGTATACAGTCTCCAGATGAATGAACCAACAGAATCCGACAACTTTGTATTCGTACTTTATGTACTAACGTAAGTGGAAAATTTACCAAAACAGTGTCCGCAAATCCGTCTTCTAATATAAATTACCACAGATTTTAGAGCATCCATTTCCGTTCTCAAAATTTATGCGGACCTAAAAGTGTTGAACTGCCCCGCACAAAAGGTGTATGCAACGCTACGTTGGAAAACGAACACACACACATGTGGCAAAACACTGATCTATAGCGGTGATTTGAGGACCACCTATGATTTTTTTAGTGTGGGACAACATATTGCCTCCGTGAAATACGGTGTATTTGAACGATCGGTTTAAACCAGCGCTAAATCTGTTTTGAGAATTTCGGTTTTCCATCACAGAAATTCGCGTCGTTAAAAAACACAAAGTGGTGTCCTTTTGAGGTTTCAATCACGTTCATCGTCCCAAAGTGTCCCGGATGAAAACGGAGGAGAACATGGATAGCTGATTGGACAGGGATTCGTCTAAACGTCTGTTAAGTGAGTGGATCTCTGGGCCACATGATCGCGTTTGTACGAACGGCTTTCGACAGCAGAGCTCCAGGTCACCTGATCGTAATGAGACCAATTCAGTCGGTTCAAATTAACGCCTTTGGATCAATACTTACAGCCCATTGGACACGGAAAAAAATTGCTTGAAATTACTTGCCTGGATTGATTACTGTGAGCAGCGCCGAAAAATACTTGATGCGATAGAATTCTGCACCTTGGACCAACTGATGTTTTGGCATGGATACTTGCGTATTAGCTTACCAGCTTGCTGTGTCCCGCGCCCAGCTTAATTCATCCTAAAAAATCAATAAAAATTAATCATACGATGCATCTGATTCGGCATCTCATCATTACGGTTGAAATGTAACAGTGGTCATGATGATTTTTCTAGGAACATCGATTGTAAAGGCTGAAGTATGCAATAAGTGACCGAGTCTGTCAACAAGTTGTCTTCAAACCGGGTAGGAGGTCTTGGGGTCGAGTCTTTTAATGGGTTCGTCGAAGTGTGTATCAGAATGTTCTTCCGGTCCGTCGGTGCAGAACAACTCAACTTCGTCTAGCTCTCCTTCCATTGGTAGTTCTGTACATAAATCTCGGTAAGTTATCCACTGATCTCCTCGCTAGCTGAAAATCCAAGGAATGAAAAACGTCGTCTGTTATACTTCACAAAAGCAACTGAACTGTGGGGCTGGTTTGTTTAAGGTTTTTCGAAAAAACCATGATTTCGGTAGGACCTGACGCATATCATCAATGAAAATTTGCGTACACAGTGTTGCTGCTGTGTTTTCAAGAAGTTCACCTTGACACTGCACGAGACTTCCGCCGCAATGAGGTTTCATTCAAAATCCCACCAACCCTTTCTACTAAAGTTGTGATTTATGGCGCACGTGATGTCATAATTTGGTAAAAAAACAAATATGTATGAAATAGACGTCAGTTCAGATCGCCAGATGTTCAAACAAGATAGAACTGCGCGCTTTCAACTCGGAAGCGAATTGAGTACGGTCTTGTGTCAGCTTGGTGACGAGAAAAGTTACGTCCTTTAATGGATTGTCGCTGGAGGTAATCCAAAGTGTGTGCAGGTGGCCGGCAAAAGTAAACGTGAAAAATTTGTAAAAAAAAAGCTGGTCGCACGTATGCGCTACACTCAAGAAACTGGGCAAAGTGCGCAACCAAAGTGGAGCAACCACATAGAAGAAAGTGACAGAGTCCAGCAGTTTCAGAATCTGGGATTTGTGACACAATGTGGGTTCAACTTCCGAGTTGTGACGGCTTCTTATGTGTTCAAACTCCTTACAAACCTTGGCTTTGCAAAGGCATCGTGTGCGGGTAACCTATACCTTGATTCCTCTGGGTGCTTCTGGTGGCAGATTTAGCAACAGTTTCGCGTAAATCCAGTGCGTGGAAAGTGCTAACGGACAAGTGTTTCGTTGTGGGGTCAGAATGTGTCCTGAATCTCTCATGTTCGGAAGTATATTTAAACGTCTTTCGTGTGGTACGGCCTCAAAAACCAATATGTACTGTACGCAATCATCAGCACATATAAAGAATATTTTTATATTACTAGTTAGAGGCCCATTGTTGTTCAGCTGAGGTGAAGTTCTTCCAATTTCGAAGAAGACAACCGACCGGGTAAAGTTTGCTCAGGCGAACAGGTGGGGTGCGGGGATTTTATTGGACTGCTTCCAGGTCAAGCGGCTTTTGTTAAATTCACGTGAGTCCCCTCCACAGTTCCATCGTTGTGGTTCGTTTAGTTAACCTTACAGAAGAACCAATTTGAGGTAATTCGTTTGCAGTCTCCTCGCAGGAAGGGGCGATTCCGCACAATCGTAAACCTTGGTCAGCCTCTTCCCCCAGCCCAAACGGGGGAACTTAGGCAAGCGAAATCCTGACTCATCAGAAATGCTCATAAATGAGGTGAGAACTCAACAACACCTTATCACCGGTATTCATTCGTTATGGTGTCTGTTGCGGGTTCAGTTTACTGTTAACTTGGTGCTGTTCCTTCAACAAAGACGGACAACCCGTGACACAGTTCACAGTAAACAGTTTACAATTTCGGCAGGGTCATGATAATTTTGCTGTGTTCACATTAGAAACCATGACAACGATGTTTGTTTCATGGTCTATTCAAGAAATTTGTGGATGCGATGTAATCAAAATAACCGAAAATAGAATTGTTGTTCTCATGAGGTCGTACCCGTGTCTTTGAGATCACAATTTGGTGAAAATTAGGTCGTAGCAACTGGATAGTTCAGCTGTTGATGAGGAACAAGCTTATGTTTGTGGGGATGGCAAAGACACAAGACTTTCAAGTGTGGCTGAATCCCAAAGGTTTTAGACTTACCTTGTTTTCCTTCAGATGCACGTAAAGCCTTCAGGATACGAGCAGCGCATTTAGTTCTTACAGGTTTGCCGACCAAGGCAGCACGCGCTGAGGCCCTTGCGAATAGACCAAACCCGTCTCATAAACCCATTTGCGTACCAGTCTGCTCTCGACGAGATACTCACCTGTAACCAAGCTGAACCGCTCATTTATGATGTTCTTGTGTCCTTGTGTTCTTGTGTTCTTGCTGAAGAGTATTCAGCCAATTTATGAGTAGTGTACTACTTCACACCAAACCTGCCTCTAACACAACATAAGTAAACATGTGACATCAGTAATTTGAACTCCCCCCGTCGGCTGACCAGGATCTGAAAAGTTTTCAGCCACAAGGAAGCTTTGTTAACAACTTGAACACACCCACACGACAGACCCCTTGTTTTCTGAGTCCCCCATACGCATCGATCGAATTGCAAAAGCGTTAAGGTTGACAGAAACTCGAGGACTGCGCCTACCTAATAGGCCGCAAGTAGGACGAGACCATTCGTGGGCGGTGGAAGATTTTTCAGCGACCCTTTGAGTAGTGTGTTACGTCTATGAAATGTGTAATCTAATTTGAATTGATGTGGTGTACAAACGTCTACGTACCGTACACACGACCTTTAAACTGTTCACAAAAATCCCATTGTCACTCTTTCATTTTTGTGGGATGCTCACATAGTCGATATTGACAAGCTTTATACACAGACTTCCTCATTCTAATTAAGGCAGTCGAATTTGAGGATTCAAACCATCCGAATTGCTCTCTGTGTACTCGACCTATTCAGACTTGAGTGACCGATCAACAGATGTGTGATTTTGCTTCAGGCCGAACGGTAGGGTCCAGGGAACAGGAAAGCAGAAGCCTTTTCAGCAATCTGGTGAGTAGTTTCCTTCATGAAAATATACTGCGATATCTCGAATATCCTACCAACTGAAACAAGAGGCAGTCTGTGTGCAGCACATTCAGTTGAAGAACATCATAAGCGAGAGATTCACTTGAGTCTCCCGTGAAAACTAAAGTGATTTAAAAATCAATTTATTGAAATTCGTTCAGTTTGGGTCCAAGTAAAACACAAGGTTGACGGAAGGTCGAGGACTGCACCCACATGATGAGCCCCAAGAAAGGCAAAATTGGTTGTGGGCTGTCGAAAAGTTTTCAGCAACCTTGTGAGTTGCTTGTCTCAAGAAATATGGCAGTTAAAAAAACGGGAAAGAGGTAGATGGTTTGCGTGTCGCGTCAAAGCTAGGAGATTCTCGTAGATTGTCAAACCGAGTATTCCTATCCCTAATAATTCAGAAAACAAAATAAAAAGGATCACGGAAACGACGAAGGGCGAGCATCCCTTACGTTAGGATTCAACAGGACGGATCGACTGGGACATTTCTAAAGTCGTGTTCGTGTGTGTGAATGTGAGGTAACTGGGTTGCTACGTGTTCGATACCGATCAACACAAAACGAGAACAAATCAAGTGTCCTTTGAAAAAAAGAATGATTTCGTTAGGTACAGTTTTGTCAATCGATAGGCGATGTGTTCATAGTTTAATAAGAAACCAAGAGTATGGCTGCAAAGAATGTTTCTGGCGGTTTCGGCTAAAAAAAAAACAAAGGTAGTCATAGATACAACATTTGCTACGGAGGTAAGTTGTTCGTCACACCTGTGATGAACCTCCACTCCCCGTGTTGGAAAACAGGTAGTGCATACGATTTCACTTGGACTAGTCTACTAAACACCACAAACA